>JAUMHM010000050.1:8532440-8560564 GCA_032362435.1 Melikaiella ostensackeni | reverse complement strand
TGGAAGACCAAATCTGTCGAAGGAGACGCTTGTATCTGCTTCGGAGAGCCTCCTTCACTGATGTTATATCCTGAATGTGGCACTCTGGCACGCCTAGGTATAGGTAGGTCTCTCCAGTGCCAAGGTGTCCAACAGCGCTCCTGTCACACGCACCTTTACTTGAGCATGGCATGGAAGATGAAAAATGTCTTCGAAAATGAGATGAGTTACATCCTACATTATGAATTTGGTGAGATTTTCAATTGTTCATCTCGTTAATGGCGGTTCCGAAATTTTGAACTTCTTCCAGCCGATGAGTTCAGTATGTAGTCTCTTGAGTCAAAATTCAACGAAGTAATCTCGAATTTTCTTAATTTTGATTTCCCAGTTGATTGTCTCGCAGAAATTATTCGAGACACCGCGAGCTTGTGGATTTTCTGCCTTTCGTCACGTAGCATAGCGAGAAGAAGATTTTCTGGGTGAGCAAAGTAGACATTATTCTGTATTACTTTTTGAACACATTTAGCGAGATCTTCCTTCAGGTTCGCTTTCAAAGAAATGCTTTTCCAGAGATGTTT
Organism: Melikaiella ostensackeni; assembly: GCA_032362435.1. NCBI lineage: Eukaryota > Metazoa > Arthropoda > Insecta > Hymenoptera > Cynipidae > Melikaiella > Melikaiella ostensackeni. The sequence continues at coordinate 8,560,007 of JAUMHM010000050.1, read as the reverse complement.
CAGGGCATCTTTAATTGATGGTTGACACTTAATTACGAACCACATAGAGACATATACTCTTATGATGAATTGAACTAAAACTCTTTAATCAAATGATGGATTTTCTGTCCCAATGTAAGTTCGAAGAGTTCTATTCATCCTAGTCAACCATCTGGCGTGCGCTTATTTCCCTGGACTTTTTTGAACAAGATCTGCAGAACACTCTCCTTCCTTGATAGCATCCCACATATCTAGGAGGTGCTTTTGATTAGAACTAAGATCACGGGTATCAATTACAGAAGAATAAGGATTTTCGACAACATAGAAGTTAACAACTGGAAGTTCTTCACAAGAAGCTAAGCTTTTTCCAATTGGACCAAAAAAATCGTTAGGATCAGAAATTCCTCCATCAAGTTGTATAAACAAATCTTTGAATTGCAGCTCATTACCATGAAGCTGACAGACACTCCATTGTAGCGGTTTACACAATTCCAATTCTAGCAATCGAATCATACCTGCGTGTTTACCAGGGTTCGTAGGACAGACATCACAACCCACACAATCTAGATTGGAGGTAATAATTTCTTCGTCAAAGAAAAACTGAAGGATATCATGTGTAATCGTTTTTGCATCTGAAGAAGATGAGGATATATGTCCTAAATAAGTACTTCCTGGTTCTTGAATGAGAGAAGTATGTCCTTCTCGTTTTGTTGTTTGCCGTATTTTTCCTTTACTTGTTCATCGCGTTAATTTTTTTCGCCTCTTCCGCCGTCGAATTGAAAAGCCTTTATTTCTGCAGCCAACAAGAGCTGCTCTTTTTGAAGTTGATGACGAGTTTTCGTTCTATCCCGATACAGTTTATTCTTGTCAAAAACTAAACCTTCCACTTCTGGAATGTACTTACTCACGTCGTGTAAAATTGCTTAAGCCAATGAAGCAGCAGACTTGTTTCCGACGCCGTATCTGTCACAAACTTTCGAAAATGTTGGATAGTTTAATCTCATCTGATTTGTGAATTTATTTCAATAAGGGACCCATGCATCCTCAATATCTTCTTCGGCGAGCTGGTAATTGTCTTTTACATTGTCATCCATGATCGATCCAAAGTAAGAACTTTTACCTTCAATTTTTACCTTCTGACGTTTTCTTTGGATAACTTCTTCACTTTGATCTTGAAGTACAGCAGTCATTAGGCACTTCCATTGTACTTCATAATGATCAGATTGTTCCGAATCAATTTTCGGAAGAGACATAAATAATTTTCTCATTCGCCTGAAAGATCGCTGATCTGAGAGAAACACTCTTGCAGCTTCAGAAAAATGTATGTCACAAGTGCATAAAGCATTGTCACACTTACAAGCTGCAATATTGAATAACTTTGATTTATTTGCATGAAACGCATTTAATTTGTTTTTGTACCGGGATTTATCTCTATCTTTTCCATGCGACTTTTTCTTTTCTTCAACTCATCTTGATCTGCTTCAACGATCTTTGCGATTCTTGCTTCTGTAAGATTCGGGATGAAAGTTTCATTTCATACATTCTGCAGTCTCTTCACAACTAAACGGGAAATATCAGAAAAACTTGAGTGTCTTTTAGATTCTTCTTCAGTTCTAATTTTTTCGCATTCGAAAGAATAATATCTTATAACATCCAAGTGTGTAGATAATCTGCGGTTGCTTAACTCACTATATTTTCCAATGATTAGACATTCCCTTAACAAATCCATTTTTTAAAATACAAACCACTAACAAATCACAGATCATGTTTATTGAATTTAATGCGAAACAGAAATGCTATTTGAATTTCGGGCTTTCCAGCTCTCTTATAACATACTCGCGATTAGGCAGTCAAAACTGAACTGAATTTTTTTTCTGAAAAAGCGGGTAAGAAAAACAATATGTAAACATAAGTCTGTTGAGCCATGGTGCACTGGTAAAATGTAAAAAAAGCGTTGATGCACTCAAAATTTAGAGTATATAGGTTTGTTTTGATTCTGGGGATTAGCGAGCTGACCGTGAACACATCAAAATATCATCTAATATCAAAAAATGAAAATTTTATATTTTGCCTTTTGTTGAAATTACAAATGATTTTGATTTACAAATGATGAAATTAAACAGGATGACTAAATTGAACCTAATGTCAGAAATCAGCATAAGGGTAATACTTTGATAATTTAATGATCTTACAACAAGGTAATTTATGTTCCAACTATTTTTTTATTAGATTTTATTCAAAATATATTTTAAGAAATATATAATACTCGTATGATGGTCACGTGGTCGATGAAAGTGATATAATTCTCAAAAAATAGCGGAAAATTTGATTTCTGAGGATTTTCTCAATGATCAACGTTATTCTGGCCACATAAAAAAATTTAAATTACTTCGTCACTGTACAGTCATAAATATAGGTACAATTGAAAACATTTATACCTTATTCAGGCACCGAAAATTAATTTTCTCGTGAAATGAAGAGCAATATATCACTTTCAGATATTTTCTTGTAATTCAAAGTCAATAAAAATGATTTGAATATCGACATTCTTCATATATTATTGGTGCAAAATATTTAGAATACATTTGCATTAACGTATGTCATACATTATATGGTCAAATAGTCGAGAAATTTATCGTGACTCTAAGAAAATAGCGAATTAGTCGACTTCTTCCAATTTTTTCAAATTTCAAAGTCACTTAAGGAGGGTAAAAAATATTTTAATGGAATTATCGCTATACAGGTATGAATCGACTTGCTTTGCACTATTTTCATTGATAATTTAAATCTAAAAAATTTTTTTTAGTTTTCAAATTTGGACAATTGTGTCGTTTTTCATGTGATTTTTAGCTATATATACGAAGCGGAGACAGAAGGAATTCTTTTCTTATGTCCTCCAGTCGTCCTTGAGTCTTCTTTTTCCTAAACTCCACATTTGGGCCATTACTTTGCTCGCACATTCCAATCTCTTTCTCACCTGTAGCTCGCTTCATCCTCCTGCTTCAAACCAAAATCTTAGGTAGCAAAACTCCTCCACCAACTCCACCACATTGCTATCTATGTTCAATTCGTACTCTACACTTTCTATTTGTAAAACACATCATCTTAGTCTTACTCACATTCACCCTAAAATCTTTTCTTCTCACATACTCTGTGAACGCTCTCATCATCAGTCTCATCCATCTTTCATCATCTGCCACTAGAACTACATCGTCTGCGTATGCTAGTGACTACAGTTTGCCTGTTCCCAATATTGTCCTTCCTTTTCCTTTCCTCTCCACCTTGTCCTCGGAGTCAGCCAAAAGGACAAAAAACGGAAGAAGGCTCAACAAGCACCCTCGCCTAAGTCCCCTTCCTGTTCAGAATTCCACTGCTTACTTTTCCCCTATGTTCACCCTTATCTCAGTCTCTACAAATGACTCTTTTATTCTTTCTATCAAACTTTCATCTACTCCTCTCTCTTTCATGGCCTTCCGTAACGCCCTCCTACTTACGAAGTCAAATTCTGCTTTAAAATCCACAAACAGTGCACCTAGTTTCCCTTTCTTCCACCCCAAGTTCCTGGTAACTGGAAAATTGAGCACGTGAATGTAACCTGTGATCCTCATCCCTTTCCTAAAACACGTTTAGTAGTGTGGTATACTTTCCTTTTCTTCCACCCTGCTTTCCAACCTCTTCCTATGCATTTCCGCGTAAACATATATTCCTCTTCTCTTTTTCCATCTGCTTTTTTAATCAATGGCACTACTAGCCCTGTCTTTCATTTATGCAGCTATCCTTCACCTCTCCAAACCTTATTGCAAATCCTCCCCATCTCTTCTTTCACCTCTTTCCCACCATATTTCAGTGCTTTATTTTTCAAGCCATCCTCACATGTTGCCTTGCTTCTATTCAGCATTGGAATTACCTCATTCACCTCTTCTCTACTGATCTCGTTTCCGGTATCGTCGTTCTCTGCTAACGCCTTTCTCCCTTAACCTTTTACCCCATTTTCCACGCCCCCTAACAGTCTCTTGAAATACTCCGTCCACTCGTTCATTCTCATTACCTCATTTATGCCCTTCCTTCCTCTCCTTTCCCTGTTTATTACTTTCCACTCCCTCCCTTCCTCTAACGCTTTCTCAACCTTTTCCATATACCTTTCTTTCTCTCTCTGTCTTTTTTCCTTGCATTCGTCGTCCCATCAACGCCCCTCCTCGTTTTTCATTTTTCTCTAATTTCTCTCAACTTATCTTCCCCCATCTGCCAATTTTAGATTTCCTTTCCCCCACTCCCTTCTTCTTCACCCTACTGTGCTTTGTTCCTCCACATCTCACTGTCACTATCATCGAAAAGTGCTCGGAGCCCATCTCATTGCCCACTTCCATTCTTCATTTCATTTTGTCAATATATACACCTCCATATTCGCTGAAAGTCACCCTTTAAGATACTATAGCTGAATGTTTAGGTATCTTTTTCGAATTTTATGAAAGTGAAATGAAAATTTTAAAGGCAACTTATAAAAGTAAAATTATTATACAAATATGGAAAAGACTACCCTCGAATTAAACATTTTTGTGTTATAGTATCTGAAGGGGTTATTTTTAGCAGATCTGGGGCTAAATTTATTCACAAAATGAAATTTTTAGAATTCATTTTGTTCATACAATTATTTTACATCGCCTCTATGAAGCAGTTACAATTCTTTTGTCAGTTGTTTGCAACGTTTTTATCCAACTTAAAATAAAAAATATCTCCGGGATTTACTGCGCTTCTATGGCTTCTGACATCGTTCAGATATCTTATTTTTATTTCCAAATTTTTGTAAGGTGTATCTTTCTTCTTTAAAATCTGTCAGAAAAATGTGGAAGGGCTTAAGATGAAAAAAATGGCATCGATTTTTTTGGAAATATAACAAGCCTATTTTCACATATACCCAACTTTTTTATTTTTTGTCATTCTAAAAATTAATTTTTACTTCTATAAGAAAGACATTCTGTAAGTTTGATGCGGGCAAAACAATTTTTGTGGCCATGAGAATTTTTTTCGAAAAGATTGAATTTTTGTATTTCCCTGACAAACAACGATAGATACCAAAAAATTTTTAAGAAAAATGTTCACTAAATCAAAAACGTTCTTCAAAAAAGACACTTTTATGTTATCATGCATCGCTCTTTGTAAGGGGCTGTTCAAGTATTACGTCAAGCTTTTTTCGGACAATTTTTATCCGCCTCCCCCTCCGTCTCGCGTTTTCGGTGTTTTTATGTAACTTTAACATGGGTGTCACACTACAGCTGACCCTTTCTCCCTTCCCCCCCTAGAAGGTGTCGTCCTTGTGAAAATAGGTTTTTTATATTTTCAAAAAAAATGGACTCCATTTTGTTCACTTAAAACCATTTAAAAACTTCTCGAAAGATTTTAAAGAAAAAAAATACACCTCACCAAAACCTTAATACCATGAATATTTAAATGTCTCAATTACGTGGGAAGTTATAGAGGTTCAACGAACGAATTTGTACTCTTTTGAAAAACAAACTTAAAAGTTCGAACACTCATAAATTCGCAGAAATTTTCTTTTCTCAAATTATGAACAAAATTATTTAGCTGCAAGATTGGATGAAGTTTGTCGCAGAAGGATAATTATTGTTGCAGGAAGATTCTTTTTTATACAAATGAAAATCCTCTCAACCTTAAATTTAAGAGAAATTTCCATTTGTGTCAAGAAACATGCTTTTGACATAGGAGGACATTTCTCTGAGTGAACATTGCTCCACCCATGTGGAAAAACTTCACGGCAGACTTAACGTCTGGCCCAGGTCTGACTTTGTCTAGACTGTCTAGTCTGGAAGGTCTGATCTGCCCCAGGTTCGGTGCTAGTCTTGCCCAGGTCTGACTTTATCTGGACCAAATAGTCTGTAAGGTCTGGTCTGGCCCAGGACGGGCGCTGCTCAGCTATCCAAGGAAAAAGAAGTTCTAAGTTCGGTCTGAAACGTGTGGTCTGGCCCAGGACTGGCGTTGATCAGCTATCCCAGAAAAAAAGTTTCAAGTTCGATCAGCCAATTTTTCCTCGACATATGTCGAAAAAGTTACGGGGGGTCTAAAGTAATACAAAATAAAAAATTCACACTATCAAAACAAGATTTTTTTTCTTATCACCCTGACATTCTGGTCTAGGCCAGAATTGTCGCTAGTGAAAAATGTTTTTTTTTCAAGCCATTATACAAATTAAGTTTCGTACGAAGCAATTGGTATTTATTGCTCAATCGTTCCCAATCGGGCCAAATTACTTTCTTTCATGAGGGAGTCCAGCCAGCGGCTGAGCAGCCAATAACTAGCGGCTGATCAGACGGTCTGAACTAGGGCTAGCCAAAAAAAAAACGTTATACTTTTGGCCAGGCCCAGACCAGACCATCTGGTGAGCGTTAAGACTGGGAACCAGACAGTCTAATCTGTGCCGGGCCAGCGTCAGAAGATTTTCCCACATGAATATTACTTAATATAATAAAATTGAGCAAGATAAATAAAAAAGATCAATCACAAGATGAATGTTACCATTCATTGATATTTTATTATATCGTCTGCTAAATCAAAAATCAAAAATATTCGTCGGGCCAATTAGTTTAGTAATAGGCACATATCTGCTAAAAATATTTATTTTTTTTTGCTGTAACTTTAAAATTAAATAGCTACATCAACTGTTAAAAGTTCGCAGAAAAGTTCTTCTAACTAAATTTGGTGGCTCAGCTACATAATATTTTGTTTTTAATGCCAAAAATCTTGCTATTGAGTCCTTGTTTTCAAATTCGCACAATACAAACTCAAAATCGGAACAAGAAAAACACGTCTGCCCCCCCCCCCTTTTCAGATCTATTTCAAATATCTACTGATATAATTGTATGATTAAAAGAAATCTCTTCTTTTTTGTTACAGGTGAGTTGAACTTGTGATTTCACTACTTAAAGTTTTTGTGAGTATAAATTAAGACTATTTATATTAATAAATTCTATTAAAATAATAACTTCTTAATTTTTTCTAAAACATTTTTCAAATGTCAAAGATTAAAAATGTCGAGAAACCATTCAGATTTTCAGCAAATCACTACATTTTCCATTCGTACTATGTTACTATAAAAATTATCGCAAGAATTTGTCTTTCTACTCGTATATCCAATCGTCAATCATCTCTCGCATTTGTATTATTTTACAATGTATGAATTTGCTATTGAGTAGAAGTTCATAAAAGCTTTTAGGAACCGAAATTACTTGATTCTCTTAAGTCATCTTCGAGTGTTTTATTATAGTTTTCTAGTTAGTGACGCCAAGTGACGTGATTTGTAAAAAGGGGGTCGATTATGTATATAATTTCACATTTAACTTTCATTATTCACATGTCATTGTTTTTGTTGTCAAATTCACGTCATATGTCGAAGCTAACTTTAAGTGAGCTCTGAAATCAGACGCGAATTTGACAACAAAAACAATGACATGTGAAAAATATGAAATGAAATGTGAAATGATCGCAAAAGATAAAAATTCAAAATATTTTTGGATACATTATTGATAAAATTTTTGGAAAATTTAGCTTAAAATGGGATAAGAAATTTAAAAAATATTAATTATTTCAGAAATGATTCAAGTTTAAAGAAACATGGAAATTATATATTTTTGAAAAATCTTTATACAGTTGATCAATCAACGAATAAAACCATAATAGGAAAATTGGAATCAGAATACTTTGATAATATCCGCTTGAAATAAAACATTATGCATATAAATTCTTACAGCCCAACTTAGCACTTTTCCTTAAGATATAATCCATACACTTAGGAAAAATCTATTTTCAAAACCGAAATTCTAAAAAAGGCGGATAGAAGTTTTATGTAGCAACGACGGATCCATACTACTTAGGACATTCAGGATGTTTTGGTGAAGCTGGGAAGAATTTTGATGGAGGATGCAGGCATGCTCCCCCATATAATATTAGATTCTTGTACATAAATTCTGAAATTATTATTTCTATTCATTATTATCTTAGAAAATTACAGGGGAAGCTAAAGCGCATTTTTTAAGTATTTTATGATAATCATATTTTAATTTTCGAATAATTGTGATATTAAGCACACAAAAGGACATAAAAGTATCAAAAGTAGTGACTATGTGATTTTCTGTTTACCAAAGATCTCATATTCTCCCCTCCTTATATATGGAGGTAATTTTTCGTTTAAAGTTCTTATTATTAGCTTCAATAAAAATTTTGTTCGGTACTACTTACGTTTTTCACAAACATCCATGCATTTATAGGTGCAACCATCTTCACCACAATCTGGCAAGTATCCTTTCTGTTGAAAACATATAAGTTTTTGAATTATTCACATATGTCCTGCAAGGATCAAACTTTTAATGTGAAAGAGAAAACGAAAATTTTGTATGCTCACTTAGCAGTAGCTATTGCAACCTTTGATAACCTTATCACCATAATCGATGTCAGGAAGTACAAGATTACTATGTAAGAAATAAGATACTCATTAGCATGAATATTGTAGATGTTGACTGTTTCATAATTTCATTATTTTTGTTTAAGCAGAAAGTTTTTTTTTTACTTATATTAGCAACTAAGCACAAAATAAAAACACAGAAAAAAGCTAGGCTTACTTCTGCTGCGCCTTGTTTTTTTCAGGTGTCCCTTCAACTGTTGGCGGGGCAACTTCATGTAATTTTCTTTTGTTCAACAACTCAGTTTAAGTCCCTTTCGACTAAAAAGTGCTGCGCCTCAATTGAGCATCAATATCCGACTGAAAATGAGCTCAGCTTTTTTGTGTGCTCCATAGTGAAGTACTTTTTATATCGGGTTTCTAAATTGTTATGACTAATTATGAATAATAAAATTAATAATAATGTTAAACTCACCAGATCAGCAGCGACAATCGCATACGTTAATAAAGCTGCAATTTATTCAAAAATAAAATATATCAAAATTATATTCTAGTATTCATTTTCGTTCTGTGTACTGTGACGGAATTTCCCGTAGACTAACCTGTTTCTTAGGTTGGCCTTACGAAAAATTCCGTAATACTAGACAGTGTCATTAATTTTTTCACAAATATGATAGTTGAAAGTTAAGAAATTTTCAGTTGACTCTGGACTGAAGTGAATAAAAATTATTTATCTGATTGTATATTTTATGAAGATCACTTACTTGATGAAAAGACGAATATTATGCTGCCCCTCATGTTTATTTCAATTTAAAAATTCGGGGACAATTTTTCTCAATCTGAATATTCAGGCAATATGAACGCCCCTAGAAATTGACCTGATAATAACTATAACGAAAAAAATGAGTTACGAGCTTATTATCATGGTTCCATTCCAAATTTTCTGATGCGAACATGAAATAGCAGGTAAAAGTAAAAAGTTCGAATATCTTATTATCCTTATGGCAAGAAAAGACATATATATATTCATTCATTCATTCATATATAATATATATTCATTTTCTGACAAACATCAGATATTTTGAAGTAAGTAAGTTTTGCAAGCATTTTTTAATAGGAATTATTCACTTTAATGTTCTGCTGATGCAGAAAGTTCCACCAAGAAAGAGGTATCAGTACATTCAATGTAGTTTGTGAAATCAAAACTTTACAAGTAGTTCTAAAAGAAATATAACGCTTAAAATATATTAAATTCAAAAAATTATAGAAACTTCATAAAGAATGAAGGAAAAGTATTGTAAAAAGTGGCGACATTTTATCTCCTTTTTTATTAATAATATACTTCCTAAGTTTTCATAATTTTTTTCCCCTGAAATCATTTTTGTTAAAACTTCCATAATTGCTTCTTCATAGAGGAAGTTTTGTAACGATGAAAATTTTCGAACTTTATTTTTTGACATATCTTAAAATAATTCGACCTCAGGTGTCTGAAAGTGAGGTTTTTAAGAAATTTCCATGTGTTGTGTGTGCGTGTGTGCGCGCGCGTGTGTGTGTGTATGTGTGCGTCAACAATAATCTTTTTATGATAACTCGAAAACGAGTAGAGCTAGCGTCATGAAATTTGGAAAGATTGTAGTCCTAAGTAATGTCGATTATTTATTAAGTTTAAGGCCGGATCGAATGAGAACAAATTTTGTTTTTGATTTTATATTTTTCTCAAAAATTTTTTTCAATGTGATTTTTTTTGCAATTTTGATTATATTAAGAAAAAAAATTATACGTAGATTTTAATGAAATATATCCTTTTCCAACAAAAAGTTTGAGGTTCATTTATCAAAAATCGTGAGAATGGCAAAAAATGAATTAAAAAAATTCGAAATTCCAAGAATTTTTATCACAGTACATATTGGCAGTAATACCAGTGTCTGTAACCTGAATTTTTCCTCAAAGATCGAGATAAAGTCTACTTTTTTATGAAAATTTTTTTTGTGTACTAAAAAAGAGCACCTAGAAAGTTCACAAATCAAAAATAGACTTTGAGACTACCCGCTCTTCCAGCTCATTGGAGACAAGTGTACAATGAATGTACAATAAAAAAAAAGTGGGGAAAAAAAAGAGTCAACACAATATTAAGATAGAAAAATATTTTTACCCTCAAATATGAAATTCAATTTTAATTGTAATTAATTATTATACCTCAAAGGCCATAGCTGCCCAAGCATGATTGGTCTGCCTTAACAGATATCTGGTTCATATTTGGGTAGTAAGTTTCTACCATCATAAGACTAATGTACTTCAAGTGCCAACTTCAAAAGAAAAAAATTTTACGAAAGTTATAAGAAAATTTTGAAAAATCATATATTGAAATTTTCTTGAAAATGGCTAAACGAATTCCGATGGCTCGAATATATATTGCACAAGATATTATAGCGGTTCTAAATGAATATGGAGAGTCAATTCTGGCAATTAGAAAGGAATAAAAAAATTTGTATAATTTTGAAAAAAAATTTTCAATAAAAGCTTTTTGGTAGCGTCACAATTTTTTCCTATAATACACTCACGCCCTCAGTAACAACATATATTTCAGCGAGAATGCTCCTATTTTCACTTCACAGTTTGAAAGAAAAAATTATTTTATTGGCCTCTACAAAGTATGTCATTCCTTTGAAACAAGGGGTCTTCTTGATTTTAACTTATGACTCTTAAATGAACATCATTCGAAATCATAGATACGCTCTTGCATAGATTTCACTTTACATTTTGCACTTTTCGATCTTTTTTCTGTGCTATTACATACGCCGTACACGTACACGCTACATACACCAAATGTGTGCGATAAACGAAATATGCACATTGTGCCAATTATGTCAGTTTACGAATAATATTACTCAATGCTATTCACTTAGTGAAACCATTCTCTTTAGACTGGCTTTGAGGGTAGTTGCCCCTACTATCTAGTTGGTTTAACTCATCACTTGATTCAAGACTGTCGAACTTGTTAATAGAATTAGATACTTCTATTTCCACTTGCGTATACAGTTTTGCGAGCATTATTTATTTACGCTCCGTACCACAGAATTCTTCAGTGTATTTTGAAGAAACTACACCCTCTGTAAAAATTATACTCTTAGACTTTTACAGATTTTGGCCACGCATCTGAAATTCTGAAGACGTTCTCAATTATCATTATCAGTTCACGCGAATCGCGAATTCATCAGCGTAAATCGATTGGCCTTCGTTTTCCTTCGCGAATCTTGGTGGTCTTGACACGCTTACATTTGTGGCAACAGATAAATTCGTCATTCTTACCGTTTTGGTTCATTCAAAAAATGAATCAGTAATTGAGATAACCTTTTTTTATTGATTACACTCGATATAAAAGTTATATCAGTTGATGCTTCAACAGCTCACTTTCTGCCCCAGTCCTTCGATCCTTTCATAAAACAAACACTGCAGCACTTATATTCGTAGTAACGGTCACCGATGATCACAGTCGAAAGTGTACTAAAAAAACGTAATTCTGTACTCGTGTACTTCTTCAATTCATTTAATCTTCATTCAACTGATAGGTTCTTCCGTCTAAGGGATTCAATTACTAGTCAATGGGAGAATCAGAAAGCCACGGAAAAGAGCACTTCTCCAATAATATGCGTCTATGGTATTAAAACAGAGATATAAACTTTTCTTCTGAAACCCAATAATTGAGATCAGAAAACATTGACACAAGACTGATAGTGTAGACCATTCAGTTGTGAACAATCGTAAACAGAATTTCCTCGAAAATATGTGTCTGTATACTAGAGTAGCGATTGAACAACTTTTCCGACACGTAACTACTGACATCTGTAATCGTAGGATCGAGATTAAATTACTTCAAGAAGTACATGAGTACAGAATTACGTTTTTTTAGTACACATTCGACTGTGATCATCGGCAAGCGTTACTGTGAATACTATATAAGCGCTGCAGTGTTTTTTTTTAATGAAAGGACCGTATGACTGGGCAGAAAGTGAGCTTTTGAAGCATCAACTGATAATACTTCTATATCGAATGTAATCAATAAAATGATTATCTCAATTACTGATTGATTTTTTGAATGAACCAAAACGGTAAGAATGACGAATTTATCGGTTGCCACAAATGTAAGAGTGTCGAGACCACCAAGATTCGCGAAGGAAAACGAAGGCCAAGCGCTTTACACTGAAGAATTCGCGATTCGCGTGAACTAGTAATAATGATTGAGAACATCTTTAGAATTTCAAATGCGTAGTTAAAATCTGTAAAAGTCTGAGAGTGTAATTTTTTACAGAGGTTGTAGCTTCTTCAGAATACACTGAAGAATTCTGCGGTACAGAGCGTAAATAAATAATGCTCGCAAAACTATATATGCAAGTGGAAATTAAAGTATCTAATTCTATTAATAAGTTCAACAGTCTTGAATCAAGTGATGATTTTAACCAACTAGATAGCAGGGGCAACTACCCTTAAAGCCAATCTAAAGAAAATGGTTTCACTAAGTGAATAGCATTGAGTAATATTATTCGTAAACTGACATGATTGACACAATGTGCATTTTGCGTTTATCATACACATTCGGTGTATGTAGCTTGTACGTGTACGGCGTATGTAATAGTACACAAAAAAAAAAACGAAAAGTGCAAGATTTCAAGTAAAATCTATGTAAAAGCATATCTATGATTTCGAATGATGCTCATTTGAAAGAGTCATGAGTTAAAATTAAGAAGACCCCTCGTTTCAATGGAATGGCATACTTTGTAGAGGTCAATAAAATATTATTATTTTTTTAACTGTGAAGTAAAATTAGGGATCATTCTGGCAAAAATATATATTATTACTAAGGGCGTGAGTGTATTATAGGAAAAAAATTGTGGTGGTACCAAAAAGCTTTCAATGAAAAAATTTCTTTTCAATATTTCAAAACTTTTTTTATTCCCTTCTAATTGTCAGGATTGACTCTCAATTATTTTTTACAACCGCTGTGATATATTCTACAATATATTTTTGAACTATCGAAATTGGTTCAGCCATTTTCGAGAAAATTAAATTTTTTGATTTTTCAAAATTTCTTAATAACTTTTGTAAAAAAATGTTTTTGAAGTTGGCACTTGGAGTAAATTAGTCTTACAATGGTAGAAACTTACCACCCAAATATGAACCAAATATCTGCCAAGGCAGACCAACCATGCTTAGCCAGCTATGATCTTTGTGAATTTTGCGAAAGATGACCCTGATGCAATAGTACAGTTCCATAATAATTTAAGAAGTTTGAAAATAACTCTCATATTTCAGACTTTACACTCTTTCCCTATCTTTTTCCCCCCTTTTTAAAAAAGAATTCTTCTTTTTTTCCCTGTTTTCAAGAAACATTCTCTTAAAAATTTGGTTGAAAGAATTCTTCTTTTTTCCCCTGTTTTCAAGAAACTTCTCCTTGAAAATTTCTTGAAAATTTGACTATTGTCTTGAAAATTCGTTTCATTTTTGGTTGAGAATTAATTTTTTTAATCGAAAATTTAACTATTCCATTTTTAGTTGAAAATGTATCTTTTTTAGTTGAAACTTCTTCCCTTTGGTAAAAAATTTAACTATTTTGTTAAAAATTCGTTTTCTTTGTTGAGAAATTATTTTTTAAACTGAAAATGTAACTAATTTTTTGTTGAAAATTGATATTTTTAATTGAAAATTGATCTTTTCTAGTTAAAAATTCATCTATGTGGTTTAAAATTCATGTATTTTGTTCAAGATTCGCCTTTCTTGGTTGAATTCAACTATTTTTTATTTCAAATTCAAATTTTGATGGTTGAAATATCAACTATGACATCTGTTTCACTGAAAATTCATCACTTTTGATTGAAATATCAACTACTTGGTATAAAGTTGATTCAACTATTTGGTTAAGAATTAAACTGCTTGTTTGAAAATTTAACTATTTGGTAGAAAATTAACTTTCTTGTTAAAAAAACATATTTTTGGTTTGAAAGCTTAACCGTTTTGCAGATAATACGTCTTTTTGGTTTCAAAATTGAACATTTTGTTGAAAATTCGCCTTTTTTGATAGAACATTAATCTTGCTGGTAGAATTTTTTTTTTCGTTGAATAATTTAACTATTTAATACTACTATCAATATTTCGTTGAGAATTTATCTTTTTTGGGTGGAAAAACAAATACTTTGTAGAAAATTAATTTTTGTTTGTTTGAAGATTTGTCATTTTAGTAAAAAATTCAACTATTTAGTTGCAATATATTTGTCTTTTGGCTTGAAAATTCAACAACTTGGTAGCAAATTAAACTATTTGGTTGAAAATTGAATTTTTTTATTGAAAATTCATATTTTTTGTAGAAAATTCAACTATTTTGGTAGAAAAGTCAACTATATTTGGTTCAAAATTAAATTATTTTTTTGAAAATTCAAATATTTCGTAAAAAATAAACTTTTTGCTGAAAAATCATATTTTTGGGTTGAAGATTCAACTGTTTTGTAGATAATTCGTTTTTTTGGCTCTAAAACTCAACAATTTTGTTGAAAATAAATGTATTATGTTGAAAAATCGTCTTTTTTGTAGGACATTAATCTTCCTGGTAGAAAAATCATTTTTTTGGTTGAAAATTCGTTGTTTATTTAGTAAAAAATTATATTTTATCTAAAAGTTTTGGCTATTCCATTTTTTGTTGAAAATTTATCATTTATAAGTTGAAAGTTCAACAAAAATTCATATGTCTTGTTCGAAATTCGTCTTTTTTGGTTAAATTCAACTATTTGTTTGAAAATTAACTTTCTTGCTGAAGAGTAATTTTTTTAACTGAAAATCTAACGATTCCATTTTTTAGTTGAAAACTTATGTTTTTTATTTAAGAAATTTTTATTAATGAAATATTTGCTTGAAAATTAATGTATTTGTGGAAATTCGTCTTTTGGTAGAAAATTAATCTTTCTTGGTTAAAATTTCAGCTCTTTGGTTTAAAATTCAACTGTTTCGTTCAAAAGTGAATCATTTTGTTGAAAATTCACCTATTTTGTTAAAGTCATCTTTTTGGTCGTTAGTTCAACTGTTTTGTTGAAAATTTATCCTTTTGGATTAAAAATTTTTCTTTTGTGGTTAAATTTAACTATTTGGTTGAAGATTCATCTTTATTGATTGGAAATCAACTTTCTTGTTAAAAATTAATATTTTCCGGTTTAACAGTCAACTGTTTTGTAAAACATTCGATTTTTTAGCTTGAAAACTTATCTTTTTCGTTGAAAATTAATCTTTTTTGGTAGAATATTAATCTTATTTGTTGAAAATCTATGTATTTGGTTGAAAATTGAACTATTTTGTTAATATTCTATTCTTCACGTTGAATTCAACTGGCTGAAAATTCGTTTTTTTTTTGTTGTTGGAAAGTAATTGAGTAAACTGAAAATTTGAATTTTCCATTTTTGGTTGAAAACTTATGTTATTTATTCGAAAATTCAAATTTTTGGTTGAAAATTTATATATTTGTTGAACATTCATCGTTTGGCAGAAAATTAATTTTCTTGGTTGAAAATTCATTTTCTTAGGCTAGAAATTCAGCTATTCCGTTCAAAATTCAACTATTTTGTTGAAAAATGAAGTATTTTGTTAAAATAATTTTTTTTCGGTCGAAAATTCAACTGTTTTATTAAAAATTCATCTTTTTGGATTGAAAGTTCATCTTTTATGGTAGAAAAGTCATCTTTCTTGGTTTAAAATCAACTTTTTTGTTGAAAATTCAACTGCCTTCGAAAAATGTCGTCTTTTTGGCTTGAAAATTTAACTATTTAGTTAAAAGTTGAACTATATTGTTGAAAATCGGTCTTTTTTGCTTGAAAATTTAACTATTTGGTTGTTGATCCAACTGTTTGGTTGAAAATTAATTTTTTTGGCTGAAAGTTCGTCTGTTTGGGTAGAAAATTCATCTCTCTTGGTATTTTAGACTGTAAAGTCTGATATTTCATTATTTTTAATTATTCTTGATCCATTACCGAAGGCATATTGGCAACTAAACTCACTATAACGCGAGAAAACGCCGAGTAAAGGTGAAATCCGTTTTTAGACAATGGTTACGTTACTTTCTGGGTGGGAGGGGGGGGGGGGGTGGAGATAAAGCTAAACATATTCAAATATACAAAACATTCAATAGCATCAAGAAATTGTTTTTTCGAAATCTTAGTATTTTAATTTGATTGATATTATAGTTTGATTATAAACATTTCTAATATCGCAACCATAGTACTCCCTTTATCAGCCTTAGTAATCAGTATTTCAGGATGACATTTTTTAAAAAAATTTTAAAAAAAATTCTTCCTTCAATTATTTTTCTAGTAAGCTTTGTGGAAACCCATTATTTAAAAAATCGTTTGACAAACCCATAAATTTCGTTCTAAATTCTTTTACTTTGTTATCTGGTAATTTTGAAATATTAACTTCAATTTCTTCAATGATTTCCAGGAATTGAATATACTTTCTTTCCTCATATTTGTTACTAAAGCCCTCACCCAACCTTAAAATGTTGATTACCTTTTGTGAAATCTCTACGTTTGAAATCTTTGAAAACCATGGGTCAGAATGGTCTTGAAGTAGAGTCAAGCGAATATTCAGAGTTAATTTTTATATATCACCTTAGATATTAAGAATACTTTCAAATGTTCGTTCATGTCTTTTTATTGTTTTTAAAGATTTTTTTAAAATTCGGTTTCTCTTACACGGCATTCATTGATGATGTAAAACGGTATCTGTTTATTCAATTAAATGTTAATTCTTAATGTTTTCATTTAGATTGTGTATTTGTGCATGGCATTCTTTTATAACCGAATTCAAGACAGATTTCCTAAATTTCTTAGTGGTCTCATCAAAGGTTTCTTTGTTTCTTTTGTTGTTAAAATCAAAGCAAACTTTCTTGTTAATGTCAAATATATTTTTTGGAAAACCCCCATGAATCTTGCACTTTATCAAGAATTCTTGCTGTAATGCAGCCAATCTCAGTTTTTAAATAATTGAATAAAATTCCTTAATATTTTTCACCGGTCCTCCAATGACATCCATCCCATTACCTCAATTTTTATCAATTTCATTGAAATCCATAATACCAGAACTGAAAAATCAAATCAGATAAAAAATTAACTTCCTGCGTAGAAAATTCAGAGCTTGTAGTCCAATATTTTGTAACAATTCACCACAACACTAATTGAAAATATATTTTAAATTTGGTCCAAAACACAAAGTAGATAGTAAAAAATATTTTAATAGAGATAGTATCTCACTTTTTAAATACAAAATGCAATTTATGAGGAAGAGATTAGAGTAACAGTTACACAGAAAAAGTATTTTTAATTTTGAAACGGGACGATACTCGATGAAAGCGAAGTGCACTGTTCGAAGTCACGCCGTAAACTGACATTGATAGTCAACCAGAGATCTCACAGAAATTCTCATATTTAAAATTCTTTAAACTTTTAGTCAAAATATTTGACATATTTTCAGCACAAAACTGGTGAATTTTTTTTAGAAATATTAGGAATAACAAATTTGTAAGAACAAAGAAACTGATTTTCTGGATTAGAATGAAAAATAAAGCTTTTATATTAATATACGTATTGAATATTTCTACTATTTTTCTGCGTTAAAATTATGTACCTATAACATTATAGTTATACTCGTAAACAGTATAAGAGACCTTGTCTTAAAAATATTCGAAATCCCCAAACAATATATTAAACAATATAACATAGTATTATAACATATAATATAATATATGTAACATAATATTTCGACCCTCCACCCCTTATTGTACGTAATTTTTTTTTGCCAGATTTCGACAGATTCTTTCCAACTATCGTCCAAAGTAAAAAGATACGTAGGCATTCAGGTCGACTTTTCTATTGTCATGTAAGAAAGAATAACCCTAAACCGCAGTCACATGTTTTTTTTTTACTTTGAACGGCAAAGTAAGTTTCTTTATACTTCAAATTAAAATCTTTACCAAAAAGCATGAAGGAACAAAAATGTTGTAATCAAATATTAAATAATTTTTAAATCTATACTTACAAAAAAACAAAACTTCTATTTCAATGCGGAAAAACTTAAGTAGCTACAAACTTAAATAATTTCGGACGATATTAATAATTATACTCAAATATTTATTAAATTCTTTAAGCAAAATCATAAGCATAATAATTTGTGAAAAAAGTAGTTTTTAATAGCATCAAACAAAAAAAAAGTATTTAAAAATAGACTCATGCCAAGAAAGTTGCAAAAAGAGTTAAAAAGTCATGTAATTGGAAGAATAGAGGAGGCCAGAAATAAGAACATCTATCAACGTATCACCTGCAAAGATATTTTTATTTTTTTAATATTTTTTTTTGCAATTTTAAATCTTTGCCGTAACATGAGCGTAAACTTCGAAGTTCGAATGTACAACTTTCATCTTATCTACAAAATAAAAACGACTTAAGTGCGTGCGAAACTTTCAAAGAAGCACACTCTGGAAGTATAATGTATAATTTAGGCACGTAAGAAATTCATGGAAGATTAAACTACTTACTGACTAATGCGTGATTTTTATTCGCAGCGAAATTCAGTAATTAAAAGTCAGGGTTCTCTACCTTCGCATTTTCCATTAACTCGCGATTTACAAAAAAATATGCGCGAAGATGCGAATAAAGTTAGAATTATTCAGCAGCAAATGAATTACATTAATAATACTTGATTCGCAAACAAATTTTTTTTTTACAAATGGCGTATGTACAGAATTACAGGTCCAACTATCTAAAAACTACGAGTAAGGATAACCAAAACTATTCTAAACTGACTTTACCTTAAACGCAATTTTTTAATTTGGATTTAAATACTTTCAGACGTTAAATAATATTCAGTAGGAATATGAGCATATTTAACGACAGCGCCACTAATTTGCAACTATTGGGAAGAAATTTGAATTTCAATAAAAAATGAAGGAAAAAGTATATGTGATGAATAACGAATTTTGGATTTTGGTACGTATAATATTATTCATAGAAATGAATTGATATTCACTGCTTTTTCTCATTAGAGGTTCTCTAATTGTTTCGAGTTGCCCAATAGTTCGCTTGTCAGATGGCACTGTTGGGTTATATTCCAAAACCTAAGTCTCAGAGTTGAAGTCGATATAAAAATTAGCCTATTGAAAGTTACCAATTCGTTTATAGAGAAACGAAAGAAAGTCTCTTATTTTATTGGTTGAAAAAAATTAGCCAAGCTAAAGGAACTTGTCAAACACATTAACTCTTTCCAAACCACAAGCTTTGATAAGAGCCTCAAATTTAACGCATATTTAATACTTCTATAACCCCAAAATTTTTTTTCAACCAATCAAAGAAAAGGCTTTCATAATTTGTTTCGCTACAAATCAATTGGTAACTTTTGATAGGCCAATTTTCATTTCAACTCCAACTCTTAGAGTTAGGTTTTGGAATATACCCTTCTTTGCACTATGCACTTCTTTTGTGCGAATAAAAATAAATCTTTTGTTCCCTCAGTTTACTGCAAATGAAATGCGATCGTTCTCAGGTTGACACTATAAATATAGGGTAAAGGCACCAATTGTCGAGAAACTAAGACAAAACCTCAAACTTTGATATCGTCTTTCTCATAAACGATAATTACAACTGATAAATATTGCGATAAAAAGAGAATGTGTCAAAAAGACCATTTGTCGAGGGCGTTGAGGTCATATGGCGGGACTTATCAAATTAGCCTAAAAATTCAAATAAAGGAGAAATTTACCTGAATACTAAATAACATAATAGAATAAACTTCAATGATTGTTACGCAATAACTAAAAATAACACTTAAAAGATAAAACGCAGATAATTCGATAATTGAATAAGAAATATTAAATAAGGAATATTAAAAAAGGCAAAGATTATAAAAATGCACTCATTCAGAAGCTCAAAGAATTTCTAAAATAATAATTTTTTTTTCACTTAATGTTATCTTTACCCACAGCCCTTAGACAAACGAGCTCTACAGCCGTTGAAATGTTATTTGAAATATTATGATCCTGATAATCAACACGTTTGATTTTGACATAGCCTAACTAATCTAAGACGTGCTCTCGCTATCGTCAATTTGGTGCATAAGCGAAAATGTCGATGTCACCATTTCTCGAGAGGAGTCTTCGGGAAATAGAGCTTTAAAATTTGACCCCGATTACCCAATGTTTTATTTGAATAAATACTAAATGCACTTTTTGCAAATAAGTTACTCATTTGAAAATTGTTTGATTCTTGGCAATCATTGTAATAACATTTGAATATAAAAAACAAATAAAAAAGTAACCGAATTTTTTATTAAAAATTTTTTATCCAACCAACGTAATATATTAGGAAATTGACGAATTTCCGTTAATTTCATGAGACACTTTTATCACAGATATTAAATTGAGAATAAATTTATCTTATAAAAATATAGTTTTTTAGAGTTCGTCATTTAGAGTAGTTGCATTATTATAATATTAATTTTATTTTCATTTTGATTCATCAGAAAAAACATTTGGCGATCCTCGACAGTTGGTGCACCCTTGGTAGTTGGTGCCTTTACCCCATATGAAGGACCTAAGCCTTATTTACATTTTTTGTTTGAAAAGACGTAATTTTTCGTATTATTGTTCTCGCTTGAAAATACTGATGAACGATATAATTTATGAAATGATAAAAGTTTAGTAACATGATCGATTGGTTGGTCACTAAACTATTGAGCGCACTATTTTATTAACTCCTTTGATTTGAGGACTAAGATTCGTATACTTAAGATACTTGAGAGCTTAAGTCTTTTCTAAACTTGTTCTATCGAAATTTGAAGTCGGTTAAATCGGGAATTCTAAAACTAAGACGAAACAGCACTGTTCTTTAGAAATCAGTTAAATGTTATGTCAAGGACACATTACAGTTGCTAAGGAAGGGAACATTTCGGCTTGAATAGGTCCGTAATCCACGTTTTCTCCATCCACTACCAAATATCCATTTGTATCCTCCGCTGGTTCTATTCTGAAGGCTTTCACTGGAATCATCTCGACTCCGGGAACGGATAAATGAGAACCGGTACTCATACCCAATAGAAACTGCAAAAGAATCAAATTTTAATATGTTAATTAAAAAAAAACTCTAAATTGAAAGGTGCTCATTGTTCAACTTGGAATGTTGTCAATCAGACGTTTCCAAATTATAAGTTTTGAATTACAAAACCTTTCAAGATGAAATTCAAAAAATCTGAAAGACTTCAAATTAAGAAGTGATAACATCTCTCTTCAAATCTTCCCAATTTCAAAGTCTTCAAGTTGAAAACACTCAAATTCGTTGCATAAAAATTTAAAAGAAATATTTCAATTTAAATCAATTACATTAAAATTCCAGGATTTTCTACTCTAATATCTCACCTGAAGTAAATGCGACCTCGAAATGCCAGCCTTTATTATAAGGAGCCAAATAATTCCATCAGCAAGCCGCGCATGAGGAGCAAAAAATAAATCTTGCGCTAAATGTGATAGATAGGCTGCATGAACCATTACGAATTCCCCTGAATTAAAATAAGATTTCATTAGAAAATACCAAAAGAGAAGATTGGCTTGTTTTAGAAAAACAGTGTTATTTAAAAGCTCTAACAAGTAAAAAAAATAATATCTGAAAAAACATAATCCAAAAAAGTGCTAAACAGTCAAAGATAATTTTTTCTATGCAAGTAAGTATACTCAGAAGACTATTTAAAAACATGAGGAAGCAACAGAATAATTGCCTGCTACAGACACAAAGAAACAACGGAATAAATTCCTACTTCAATAAAGAATAACAACGATTTATACTTGTAAGAACATTAAAATTTGAAATTGTTTACATAATTCAAAGTGTCCAATTTTCTTTTTGACGGGACATTTTTAAATATGACAAATTTGAAGTTTTCATGCTAATTTCAATCTTTTAAACAAATTTTAAATCGAAGAAAATAGCCACATTGTTCAATACGAGAAGATTTAAAAAAGATATGTTGAAACCTGTATTTGTTATTTAACATTAGTTATTTGAGACTTTGTATTTTTTCTTTTGCTTTAAGAAAATATCGTAATTTTGATTCAATCTTCGTCACTGAAAGCTTCCTTTATTCTATGAAATATTATCTACAATTCTATTTGGATGGTTCTTATTAAAGCACAGCTAAATAGTTAGCTAGTTGGCTTATTTCTAGCTGCTTTCTAAATCATCCAAAAAGAATTGCAGATAATATTTTAAAGAACACATAAGCCATCAATGATGAATATTGAATAAAAATTTTGATTTTTTTTAAAAGCGAAAGAAATTTTGAAATCACCAATGTTAAATAAGCATTAAAAGTTCCAATCATTTTTTTTATACATTGCATTTAGGCTAACTTCTCTTTTGAAAGTTGTTAAATTTAACAAGATAAATATTTTACTCGATTTTATAAACTAATTTAAAAATTTAAGGTCAGATAAGTGAACATCCTTAAAATTCGAAGCAATTTAAATTTAATCGTGATTAAAATTAAAAAATGCGTTCTGATTTGAAAGCGTAGGATATTGATTAGAAATATAAAAAATTCCAATAACTTCAGATTAAAAAAAATTTAAATTATTAGTTACTGAATAGAGAAAAAAAATATTTGTAAATTATATAAAATGAAAAATACATTTTTATACCTTGAATTTGGGTCCAGTTATTCGGAACTGGGGCAGTAAGAGCTGGTAGCGTAGAAGGCGGTCCATACATGACATTGTCATTACTTGAATTCTCTGTTTCTAGAACACAATAAATTATTAGAATTCTTCTTTTCTTTGTTCAGTTCACCCGTTCTCTAGAAAAATCAACAAAGTCGACTTAGATTTTAATACTAAATTGTGAAAGAAACTTTTCAAAATATGTTTTTACAAACAAGAATACATTCTTAAAGCATTCGACGTTTACAATGCGAAGATGCACTCTCGGATGATAAAATAAACACGAAAAATCGAATATTTAAACTGTGTAACAATTTTAACAAATAATAATGTTAAAATCGACTTAGGTGGTTTTTCCAGAGACCGCCTTATTTCTGTGTTGATTTGAGTTATGGCCACAAATTTTCCATTATTATTTATAAATACTTCTTTTTATTTCACCCTTCACAAATGCCTTTCACTACCATCACCCTTCCACTTTCCCCTACCCTATTTTCGATTTTTTAAATACTTTACAATGACATTTTTTGTAGCCAGCGTTGAACATTTTTGATAATTTCTTAAACTTTCAAACATTTTTTGTATTTTTCTGACCCCATCCCATCCCCATCCTAACTTTTACTATATTATTTAAAATCATACGTTACTTCAGTGATGCGAATAAGTTAGCACGCGGCGTTTACATCCTGAGGAACTAGAACGGCGCGACACGCAACATAAAATTCAATAATGCATGCTTAAAAATGAAGAAATTGCTCCCAAATTCAAAAAACTAACTGTTAGAATGTCAAGCATGATGAAAACGAGAGACTCAGAAAAAACCACTCAAGTCGACTCAAGTGGTTTTTCTAGAGAACGGCTCGATTGTTTCAAAGAACGAAGCACTACCATTCTAAATAAAAAGGACGTAACTGCAAAAAATCGAAAAATAATTCTTTTATGTTACCATTAGATTCGTTAAAGAGATATCTATCCACTTATTAGGATCATTTTTCAAATTGTTAATATTGTTTAAATTAACTGTAGCATCATTAGTTAAAAAAGTAGTAGCCACAACTCTGCCTTTTCACTTAAAAGTCATTGAGTTTCCGGCATCGATTTGTAATTTTACTTACTGGCTTCTGATTTGAAAACACTACAAAATTTTGGACGTATCTGCATTCAGGGTGGCCGTTTTAATCAAGGGAAAAAATTCCCGGTCAATTCCCGGTTTCTTCTCGGTTTTCAAAAAATTTTCACGGTCATTGAAATTAAAAAATTCGAACTCTCAAAGCTGAAACTATTTTTATTTGAAGTAATCAAACCTGAATTGCAAATTAAAGCGGTAAAAATGAAACTCTTTTGAATTTTAAACTTTTAAAATTGGAGTTTAAAAAATTTGTAATTTAGAAATTTTTCATTAAAGCACTCAATAATTTACACGTATGAAATGGAAGCTTTCAAAACTTTTTAATTAAACAATTTTAAATAAAATGCCGTTAAACTGCAAAATAATTTTTTTCAACTTTTATAAATTGAACAGTTCAAAGATTTCTAGTTGAAAAATATAAATCCACGTTGTCATTGTCAATGCTCTAAATTGAAGAATGAATCAAGAAATTTGTGAATGTTTAAGATTATATGATTTTAAGAATTTGTAAGTTAGAAACATTAAAAATTGACGATTAAATTATTTTTTCAAACTTAACACTTTTTAAATTAGAAGTTAATTTGTATTTTAAATCGTTTAAAATTAATAATTGTTCAATTTTTATTCATAAATCGCAATCAAACACTTTCACTTACAAATTAAATTTTTTTTTTAATGGAACAATTAAAATTGTGAAGTTCAAAGTCTAAACTTGGCACTCTGGATTTTTAGTGATTCAAGGCTTTCTATTTCAAACAATTCAGTTTCGAGTTGTTTACTTTTGAATATTTAATTTATAATTGCTTATTTTAAATGAAAAAAAATTGTGGCAAATTTGGTCTGAAGTGCTTTATTTTTCAAACTATTTAAGATATTTAAGTTTCCTGTTTTCATTCTGGTGAGGGATTTCAAATTATTTCAAAATCCGCAGAAAAAATTGGAAAGTGTTAAAAATTAACGAAATGCTGGTGATTCTTCTGGAAATTACAAGTTCTTATTTTCTTAAAAAAATACGTGAGATACGAAAAAAAGTTTTCACAACATAATTGTTCCTCTTGAAAAGATCTACAAAAAGTTCCCTTACCACTTTTCAATATTTTCCACCGTTTTCGAAATATATGCACATATATACATTTTTTTCATAAAAATTACTTTTTTGCTTTCTGTCTCTTTAAATATATGTGAGATATCGTTTTTCACGAATTTTCAGTAATAATATCATTAGAAATAGATACTTTAATATTTTATCACTTATTTTTGCCAAATTTTCAAAAATTATTATTTTTTTATTGGCAAACAACAAATGTTTAGTAAATATCAAAAAGTAGTTAAAAACTTTTTGCAGTTCTTTTGAAGAGGAACAACTTTGCTTTGTAAATTTTTTTCGTACCTCGCGTAGTCTTTGAAGAAAATGCCAATTTTTTTTCTCAGAAAAACAACATTTCAAACAAAATTTTCTACCATTTTTTTTTCTAAAAAAACATTTTGAAAAAATGTTCGGAAACCCGGTCTAAAAAGTTTTCTAATGCCAAAAGGTTAAAAAATATAAATCCACGCTATTATTTTCAATGCTCTATAAATTGAATAAGGAATTAATACATTTTTAAATGTTCAAAATTATATCAATTTGAGCAATTTAAAGTTAGAAACATTAAAAATTGAACGATTATAATTTTTTTATAGACTCAACTCTTTTTAGACTGGAAGTTCAATTATTTTTATTTTTAGTCATTTTAAATTAATAATTATTTAATTGCCATTAAAAAATCAGAATTCGACACTTTAACTTGCAAATTAAAATTTTTTTAAATGGAATAATAAAATTGTAACGTTTAAAGATTAAATTTAGCACTCTGAAATTGTAAGGATTCAAGGCTTTCTATTTCAAACAATTCAGTTTCAAATATTTAGTTTTGAATCTTTGCTTTATAAACATTTATTTTTAAAAACAGCCAAATAGTCATAAATGTTTTTAAAAAATTCTTTTTTTTTAAATTAAAAATTTCAAATTGAATGGGCTAAAACTGGAATATTTTACACTGAAACAATATTAGAATAGAATGTGAAATTGAATAAAAGCGTTCAATTATGAATCTTTTAATTTGAAATTATTTGAAAAGTGAAACTAGTTTATAAAGGTTCCATCGGACGTCGGCAAGATTCGTAGTTTTACACACGATTGAATCCCGAAACACCTCCTTTCATCATAATGAATCATCGTGAAAGCATTAAATCTATTAATTAATATTATTGTTTAATTTTTAACACTCGAACTACAATTTGATTTTAAAAATCATTAATTCATTTATATTTACAATTGATCAACTTGAAACATTTTTTATAACAAAATTTCAATTTCAAAAGCTTTTAATTTTTAATTGGCCTTCAAAACTGCATTTAAAGATTCATTGAATTGAAAATGTGCACTTAAAAATGAAGAGTTAAAATGGAAAATTTTTAAAGTAAAATATTTTAGACTTGCGCTTTGTAAACTAAATGATTTCATAAATGAAAAAGTTAGCAATTGAAATTAACATTAAAAAAGTTGAAATCGAACTTATTTCAAACTGCATTATATCATTTGATATTTAATTTGTGATATTTCAAGTGATTGGATAGGTTTTTTTTCTAAGAATTTTTAGAATTCTCCGCCAAAAAATAAATTCCCCGTCATTTTCCGGTTTTTCCCGGTCTCAAAAAATTCCCGGGTCAGCGGCCACCCAGTACATTATTATGTATTAATTACGACGTTTGGTTCATTATTTTTTCATAAATGGTAAATCGAATCGAAATTACATACGAACAGCCGAAAAACTATTCAAATATCTATTTATTAAGACAGATAGAGGAAATCATCATCTGATTTTGCAGTGTCCATTTTATTTACAATTAGAATGACAGAGCATACGTTTAGAACAGAGCGTACCTGTTCCAACATTTTCAAGATCTTCCGTGCTCTGATAACTGGAAATAGACCCTGAACTAAAATACGTCGACTTCACAGAATTTGCGGAGTAAAAACTATCCAATCTATGCCTACTTTGGGTCTCAGTCTCCAGCTCAAGGGTATCTGGTAACACTTCACCTTCGTTACAATGATTTAAGACATCGATTAATCCATTTGCACTGCTGTCGAGGGTGTCGTGGTAACTTTTCGATTCCCGCATTCCATTGAATCTGTAATTTAAAGCTAATCAAAAATCTTGAAGTCAATTTTTTTATTTGATATCATCAACTGACCGATTTCATATGAAATCGGGCAATCTGACCCTGGTGATGTCACGGAAGTGTTTAGGGCTGAAATACACTGGGACCTCGAAT
>JAUMHM010000050.1:8520089-8532340 GCA_032362435.1 Melikaiella ostensackeni | reverse complement strand
GAATCACGAATCAAATGTTTCCTGTGCCAAAACCAATTCAAAGAAACCAACTACGCAGAACACCTAAAAAATGCCAAGCCTGGGACTGGTTGTTAAAAAGATCATCGAAAGTACAAGAACGTTCTTTGGAGTACCACCCACATAGACACATAAGGGAAATATTCAAACAGGAACCTATCAAGGAAAAATTAGAGCTAGAGAGAGCAGTGGGGCCTGGTTACCCGAATGAATAGAGAGTGAAGAATAAAACAAATAAAAAGAGCGTTTTTCCATTTTCACTAAAATAACTTTAGTCACTCACGACCTAAAGCGACAAAAACCTCTTTTATTCTATTTCTTTTATTTTTTATTAAAAACTTTTTTTTTTAAATCTGTTACAGGAACCAGAAACCATGCAGAGCTGGAGGGACGAAGTCAACAGGTGCACAGAAATCCTTAGAAACCAAACCTAGAAAAACCCTAGAGGCTTCAATTGCCAATTCTGTAAAAGACTTAACTGAACATATCTACATAATTCACGATTCATTTTGTAACAGTAGCCTCGACAGA
The DNA here is from genome assembly GCA_032362435.1 of Melikaiella ostensackeni. Lineage (NCBI taxonomy): Eukaryota > Metazoa > Arthropoda > Insecta > Hymenoptera > Cynipidae > Melikaiella > Melikaiella ostensackeni. The sequence continues at coordinate 8,531,791 of JAUMHM010000050.1, read as the reverse complement.
TAAACATAAGATAACAATAGCCTCTCTCTAGTATAAACTAGTTTTCTATGTCGTGTGTGATTCGCTCTCTTCTTGCGTGCTTTGCTATCTTGTTGCCCACTCCGCTGCAAATTCGACGCTGCCTGTCGCACCGCCTTCTGGACGAGGATCTCTGGCCCACCCACCAAGATTCTTGCCTTGGATCACGCCCTCACCTGGACCTGCTGGTCCACCAATTTTGCCTACTAGCCTACACGAGTTTTATAAGTGGCAATAAACGCTTTTTTTTTATTTGGACTCTTTTATTGTATTTGCCCAGATTCTCCGCGCCCTGATCCCAGTTCTCTCCTCGGCAGACAACCTCGTTATATCATATATTTTATACGGATGACTTGAAGATCTTAGCTTCTGGGACTTTGAATTGGACAAGTGTGCCAAGATTTATTTAAATCGAGGGCGACTTGCCAGCGTTAGCGACGACCCTAAACTAGTGGACAGAAGCGCTATAGGACGCCTTAGCGCAGGAGAGACTTACGTATACCTAGGCGTTCCGGAGAGTCGCATACAGGATACATCGTTAGTGAAGGAGTCACTCCAAAGCAGGTACAAGCGTCTCCTTCGACAGATTTGGTCTGCCAGTCTGTCGGCGTTGAACAAGATATCTGCCAAAAACATGCTTGCCGTCCGGGTTCTACTCTATTCATTTGGGGTGGTTCCATGAACAAAATGCGGGATCGCGGCCCTCGATATCACCACACGTGAGATCATGCATATGCAGAAAAGCTTGCATATCAATTCATCTGTTCCGCGCTTATACATCCTACGCTGTAAGGGCGGAAGCAGTCTCCTAAATATCCAGTGCCTTAATGACCGAATTATTTCGGGAACAGCTCACATTGTGGCAAATGAAAGAGATCCTCTCCTGAAAATGGTAAGGAAACATGAGATGATCGGCAAAGGAGCTTTCCTCTACAAAGCCGCGGAGCAGGCGGCCGAGACCCTTGGTCTGGATCTTAACATCAGAAGCGAGGAAAGTGCATTACTATCACTTCAACTTGGTCGACATAGTACAGCAGACCCCCTCCTCCCTGGACGTGTGACGTCATCTTTTAACGGCCCCCAGAATACTTTGAGGGCACCTATACATGCGCAGTAAGATTCATAGCACTCATGGATGCGCAGTGGAGTTTTACGGAATTTATGAATGCGCATTTTCAGTCTACAGGACTTACGGAGTGGATTTCAGTTGCAGCTATTGATGCGCAGTAAAATTGTATGGAACCTATGTATGCGCAGTAGATTTCAAGGGTACCTAGACGTGCGCAGTAGGATTTGTAACACTCGCGAATGAACAGTAGAGTTCTACGAAATTCTTAGATGCACAATGTAGTTCTTTTAGAAACTATTGATGCGCATTAGAATTCTACTGAACCTATAGATGCGCAGAAGTGTTATATGGGCCTTACGCATGCGCAGCAGGTTTTTATGCTACTCCTGGATGCAAAGTGAAATTCTACAAAATTTATGGATGCGCAATAGAGTTCTAGTGCACCTATGGATGTGCAGTATAGTTCTATGGTACTTGCAGAACGCTTTTCAAGATCTTGTTTCTTGATTGTACTCCAATATAAAAAGTGAGCACTTCATTGCTTTTTAAAAGTCAGATGAAAATATCTGAATGGAAGAAGAAGAAAATTGAAGGAATTTCAAATTTCAGTAACACTGGAGCTCCTACAATTGAGATCATCAGTAGCTATTTTGCGGTCAAGAACCGCACCGTGCTTCTGTAACTTCAAAAAGCCTTATCTTAAGAAAATTTAGATTATCTTACATCGAAATAATTTTGCGAGTAAGTTACTCTCGCAGTGGTAACTTTTGATTCAGTCAAGTGAAATTTGCGATCCTAAAACAATCGAAATTAGCTTAAATTCGCTTTGTCTATATAAATAAGATATTATATATACAATAGTTTAATTTTTCATGTCATCCTGCACAACTTTTTTAATTTACTTAGAAACCATAATAACAGTCCCTTGGCAAAGTACAAGTTTTGTCATCTTTCTTTTGAAGAACAGACTAATTGTAATTGTTGATGATTATTATTATTTCTTCATACCATTAAGCGAAATCCCTTTTGGAGTAAGCGTAACTGGTTCGGTTCTAGCTCCTTTTCACTAACGGGGATCAAGGAATTTATATGGTAGGGGTAAGTAAAGGATTTGTAGGAGAAGGTATAGGTTTTACATTAATCTAGAAGTTGCTTGTTTTTCATTCAAACGGCACGCTTGTTCCACAAGACCGCTGCGACACGGATCGCTGGTCAATCCCTCTAGCAATATCATCTTTATTCGTTATATTTTTGCTTTTAGTAATAGCTCGTACACTGCCGATAATCTTTCCACCCTCGCTCACACGTCTGGATATCTCTACATCGATCTTTCCGTCAGCAGTAAATAAACTCTCAGGGTATACGAACTTATCAACTTATTCTATCCTGGCTCCTTTTGAAGCAATGTTGCATACTGATTTCTCACCCCCTCTTTTAAATACGATGATTGTTGTTTTATTCGCGCTAATCTTAAGACATACTGTTCATGTTGGTATCCAGTCTGCCCATCATTCTCTACAAATCGTCGACTGATTCTGCCGTAACAATCTTATCATCTGCATACGCCAGTCCCCACACTTTCACTGTCCCGAGATCAACACCTCCTTTGTACAAGAGAGCCATTTTTAGACATTTGTCCATGTATATGCTGAACATCCAGGAGAATATAACGCAACCTTGCCCAGCGCCCTGCCTAATATTAAACTAATCGCTCAGTTGTCCATTAAAACTCACACTCGCTTAACTTCCATTATATATTGCTTTTATTACTTCCAGAAGCCCACCATTCACTTGTAGAGTACGAGGATAATCGCCTTTCTCCAATCATTTGAAACTTCATCATTCACCGCACACATGTTCATAAATTCGGTCAGCCACACAAACGACTAACTCAGTGCTAATACTTCCTTTCCTAATCTTCTTAAACCATTTCCAAAAAAATTTTTTATTTTCTTCAAAATCATTCTGCATTTTTTCATCTTTTTCTGCTTTGATTTTCTTTTTGCTTTCTTTCACTAGTATCTTGGCTTTTCTGTTTGTATCTCTATGATTATTTTCTAATCTAGTGCTTTCCTCATCGATAAGACCTATAATATTCGACATTGTTAAGTACGCGTGCTTTTTCTCGTGGACTGCCACGCGGATTTCATCATTTCATCAAGCATCTTCAACCTTTCTTCCTACTGCTGTAGTATCCTACACTTCAGATGCACTTTTGAAGATACCATCCCGTAGTATTACACAGCCACACAAAAAAAAAGTCAAGAACTTTTGACAAGACACATGTATCCCTATGTATTTTGGGTCACTGAATATACTTGGGGTGATGACAACCATCCTGGAAAGGAAAGTGTAGAATGATTCACCTTCCAGCACAGTCAGTAACGAAGCCAGCGAAGGCGCGCTGCCCTGCAGGGGGGCGTTAGGGTGTGAGAATGAAGCCGTAGTGAGTCCGGCGATGAGATGACATTGTCTTTATCAAAGCTGTGAAGCCCTTATACTTAGCCCTAGGGGGGGGGGGGGGAATGAGGGTTATTACCCCCAAGACGGTGGACTCGCCTAGGATCGGGCCAGGATTCTTAACGTGTGAGGATTAAAATAACCATGGCTTCCAAAAATAAAATGAAAACTTGAAAGAAATGCACAGTTGTGTAAACAATCAGAATCAATTTTGCTACATTTGTACGGAATACGAAATCCTAGAATATCGGGAGAACATTACCGAAATAATTTGGGACATGTATGCAAAATACTCTAACGTTAAGTTTCCATAAGGAGATGAAAGCCGGACTCCTCATATTATATGCTCCGCTTGTCATGCAATGTTGTACAAATGCGTAGGTAGTAGAAACATTGCGAAAAAATGAGAAATCTTCAACAAAAAATCAGTTACTTATAATACAGTCTCTTCGGTAATAGAACCACAAATGAAAAAAAAACTGCAGACATTTCAGTAGATGCTGGCACTTCTCATTTCAACACTAACAAAACGAAAGCAATGCAAGAACATAAGAAATGCACAAGCAGCAGTGAAGATTCCGATACTAAATGTGAAACAACCGATAACGAATACACTACACATGACACATAAACGAGACGTTCAGAGACGTGGACCCAAAAAGAAATAAATGACTTAATTCGAAAGTTGGGATTACCTAAAGATGGCGCTAAACACCTTGCCTCAGCTTTGAAAAAGAAAAGAAAATTGAGCAAAAGGAACGAGGTCAAGTGTTTATCGGAACAGAGAACAGCATTTTCGGAAATACTTTTATCTTGTTCGAGAACTGTCGTTAGTCTATTGCACGGATGTTAATGGACATATGGCTGAATTGAAACCAGGAGTTTACAAAGATGAAGAGTGGAGGTTATTCGTAGACTCTTCCAAACGAAGCCTGAAGGCCGTTTTATTGCACAACACAAACGCATATGCATCGATACAAATAGCTCATTCAACAAAACAAAGAAGTTTACAGTAATATAAAAATCGTCTTTGAAAAAATCAAGTACGAGCAACATAAATGGCCAAGTGCAGACTTCAAAGTTCTTTCAATGCTTTTGGGACAGCAATCAGGAAATACGAAGTATCCTTATTTCTTGTGTTTATGGGATAGCCGGGATCGTGGTAATCATTACAAAAAAAAGTTTGGCCAAAACGAATGTCGCTGGAAAGAGGATCCAGAAACGTCATCAATGACCCATTAGTGGAGCCATCAAAAGTCCTCCTTTCACCTCTTCATAATAAGTTGGGTCTCATGAAACAGTTCGTAAAAGCACTAGATAAAGAGGGACAATGTTTTCAGTATATAATGTCTCAGTTTCCTCAATTGTCCGATGCTAAATTAAAAGAAGGGATATTTGATGTACCTCAAATTCGACAGCTATTAAAAGACGCTGTTTTGATTATTAAAATGACTTCAACAGAGAAAAGAGTATGCCTCGATTTCCAAAATGTTGTTGAACAATTCCTGGGGAACTTAAAAGTCCAGAGTGGAAAAAAAAGATTTCGAGAATGGTCGAAAGTTTCAAAAAATTGAAGTGTTTGATGAGTTTGAAACTCTATTTCATAGATTCTCATGTAGAATACTTCCCTGAAAATCTTGGAGACTACAGTGAACAATAGGGTGAAAGGTTCCATCAAGATATCAAAGTGATGGAACAACGATATCAAGGAAGATGGAATGATAATATGATGGCGGACTACTGTTGGACGTTAAAAAGAGATTGACCTCAGAAAAAAAGTTCAAAAAGGTAAATGCCGCTACGAAGACCCTTCGAATGAAAAAGAGTGCGTTATAATAAAAAAATAGCTGTCCCTTCATACAGCCATGGAAGACCAACACTAATTTGACTGACGTGCCGGATTCAATGCCTGGAAGTACATTAATTCAAATTAGGCCTGAAAAGTGCCGCTCAGGCAATTTCGTTTTGAGCTTATGTTTCAAATTTTTAAGTAATATCACTGATCTGACTCCATTTTTGAATTCAGCGGCTTGAAATCCATAATAAAACCATGTTTCTCCATCACATACTCAAAAATGAGGTTTTTTGAGGTTATGTCAAAAACTGATCGTAAGAGGTGCTATTTTGACCTTGGATTCGGATTCAGCGACTCAAAATACATAGGAATACATGTGCCTTGTCAAAAGTTATTGACCGCTTTTTTGTCTGGCTGCTGACAGTGTTATTTAACAGAATGAAGCATAATAGACGTCTAGAATTTACCGATCCAATTCGTCTCCAAAGCTCTTGGAATGTGGTATCTTGACATCGTTGGTTTGTTCCTTGCGATAAATGTTACCATTATTAATGTTTTCCACTATCGGGACCTTATCGTACGCGAGGTAAGACACCTTGCCTTTATATGTGCGAAGTCCGATAAGTCGAGCTAAACTCCACACAGTGAATCTTTGGCCACCAATTGCTCGGAGACGCTCACTTTCGATGTCAATGTCTGCCAAAAGACCCCAGCCAACTGACAGAAAGGAATAAAAGACGTGATTTCTCGTTTCAACTCGAACCAAGTCCATCGCTGCTTTTTTACATTTGACTACTGCAAGCGCACTAATCATCATCGGATTATGATTGTAGGGTTCTCTGAAATCATTCAAAACATTCGAATATTTAGTATCCATGGAAATATTAACGGAAGAAAAATTATATTGGAATAGCTTCCGAACAAAAATTTGTAGGTTTTTTAGTTTTTGAAGTAATCGGTAAAAAGCAGATTTTTCGAATACAAAAAATTTTAATCATATTTCACTTCAACTCACGTTAACTTAGCCAATCTTCAAAAAATTTCCAATTTATTAATACTAAATTACGTGTTTAAGTCTTCTGATACTATTTAAGAAGGAAAAACGTAAATATTTTAATAAAGAAAACAGTTGTTAATTTTTTTGTTGAAACTTTGCAAAAATCATGAATTTCAACCTTCAAACGCTTTGTTTATCGAGCGAATTTAAGGCAACGGCAAACTTCCAGTACGAAAGTGTTGATCAAGGTTCAAAGGAATTGTCTGGAGGGTTTTAGCTTAATCGGATTGATAGTTTCAAAATTATGAATGTTTTAAATTGCGAGCGGCAATTTTAAAGCTGCCCGATGCACGTGCCTCCTCGGCTAGAAATGTGTTGCAGCGGACGATATGAATGTCAAGTCAGATACCAAAATAATACTTAAAATATTATCATTAAAATAATTTATTTATTAGACATCTGGAACAATAAATTATTAAAATACTTTTTTAAAAACTAATTTCAATCATTTTCGCCATTCTCTTCGGTTTTTTCGACATCTGAACACTGAGTTGTTACTTTTATAAAATAATTAAATATTTTTTTAAAAACTAATTTCAATCATTTTTGTCATTTTCTTCAGTTTTTTCGACACTTGGATACTGACTTATTACTTTTATAAAATAATGTTCGAAAAATTCTTTTTCTTTAGCGCTTAAATGATTATAGAGATTTTTTACATCCTTTATTTTGGCCGCTTTAATCCAATTCGAGGTGGAGGACTTTTCGAAAGCTTTTCTAGTTCAAGCGTAAGCTTGAAGAAAAAAGAGGTTGGATTTTGCAATTCGTAATTGTCATAAACATCCATATTTCAATCAAGAAAAAAAAGTTAAAACGAACGCTTTACTCATTTGGAAGTTCTTTGGCTTTCGCATTTTGCCTTTGAAACTTTTTTCAAAATCCTACAGAAGATCTTCACATTTCTCGACCATTGTGAATGAAGAAGAACGATTTTTAAAATTGATTTTCAAGACAATACTTCTAAGGCTGAATCCACGTGTATGTATCCCCATTTGATTGAGAGCGGTTCATTTGAATATGCCCTATTTAATTAATACAAGCAAGTGAGAATCTATCAACATTTTCGGACCCTTTTAATACTGAAAGGTGAAGTAATAGATAAAATGCTAATTCTAACAAAAAACTTTTGTAAAATAACATTTATTAATCATTATCATATTTCAAAAGTTTAATTTACATTTTCTAGAAAAAATATCCAACCATAAGAATTTAGGAGAAAAAAGTCTAAGCTTGAATATAATTTTTTGTAAAGTTTGGAGATTCGGATTTATTTTAACACATGATTTTACTACAATAATTTAATATTCTATAAAATACTATTAATGGTGATATATTCTATAACTATTAATTTCGCTATTAATGGTAAAATTTATAATCATACTGTCAATAAAAGACTTTTAGAAAGCTTCCAGCTCAAAATTAAGAATTTTAAACCGAGTCTTAAACGCTATCAAAAAATATAATAGTTTTATGTTGCAATTTTTCCTTCTGAATTTTTCCCAGTTCAATTTGAAGTTTGGATTTAATTTTTATTTTCAATTTTGAAAAAATTTCAATTTAAAATGATTTATTCCTAAAGGCTTGCTATTTGAAATTCTTCATTGTTGAACGCTTACAATTAAAAATATATGGTTTCAAATGGTTAATTTTGAAATTTTTGAGTTCAGGGTTAAAATTGGTATTTGTTACATTTTGATTTACTCTTTGACATAACTAAGTTTTTAAGGTTTCAAATTAAACTCTTTTTCATTCAAACGTCTTACATTTTGGATTGTTCAATTTGTTAGAATTCTACTAATTGAAATTCTTTAATTTCAAAAAGCAGGGAATGAAACGATATCAAAATCGAATAAAAGAACTGTTCAAAATAACAACACATCCATCGGTTTTGAAAACGGTGTATTAACATTGTAATAAAAAATGGATTTTGGCGTGAGATCAAAATAATTTTTTTTTTGTTTTAAAATAGTTTAAATGTAAAATTGTGCAATAATGGGCAATTGCTTAGAATTATCTGCGTTCATTTGCAATCATCCGCAATCAAATGCAAAGTGTAATTGTTTAAATAGATAATGCGAGATAATTTGTTATGTTTGAGATTTAAAAAAAAAAATACGCGGATGATTTTGTTTTTGAAAGGAACGAATGATATTACTTAGTATATATGAAAAAAGTGAGAATGATTATTTTCTAAAGAATATTGTGATATTTCGATTTGAATGGCCAGGAATTTTACCCTAAAAATATTTTTCTACAACTTCCAAAATGTTTGAATCTTCAACTTTTTCGAAAACTTTGTTGAGAAAATTAATTTGCTAGGAAGGTTGGAAATAATTGGGAAGTCCTTGATACTTTTCAAATTTCTTAGAATCTTTTGAAATACCCTAAAATATTTCAAATCTTTTGAAATCCCTTGACATTTTTTAAAGCTCTTGAAAATTCCTTGGAATCATTTAAAATATTCTAAAATATTTAAAATTTATTAAAATCTTTGGAATCATACGAAATCCCTTAACTTTTGCGAATAAATCCTTTGACATCCATTAAAATATTATAAAATTCCATGAAATTATATGAAGCTTATTGATATTCCTTGAAATTCCTTAAAATATTTCAAGTCCTACGAAATGCTTTGAGATCCTGGGAAAATCATTGAAATATGGTATTGAATACCTTTAAGAATCCTTTAAAATTATTAAAATCGTCGGAAATTTTATGAAAGTCCTCTGAAATCCCTTGGAATCTTCTGAAATATCCTCAAATCTTATAAATTCTATGAAATCATTCCAAATCTTCCGAAATTCAAGGAAATTCTTTAAAACCACATGGACTTTTTAAAATCTTGTGAAATTCCCTGAAATATTTGAAAATATCATTAAATCTTTCAAATCCTACGAAATCCTTTAATTCATATGAAATTCATTGGAATGTATAGAAACATTATAAAATTGAAATCTCATAAAAGTCACTTGACGTCCCATAAAAATCCTTTGAAATCTTTGACATTCTCTAAAGTCCTTTGGTACCATTAAAAATATCCTAAAACCTCTTAAATCCTATGAAATCCTTCGAAATCCTCATAAACTTTATGAAATTCTTTGCGTTCCGGTATAAAATTTTGAATCTCTTAAAACTCTTTGAAATCTTATAAATAATATCATATCCCTTAATTAATTATTGTGAAATTCCTTGAACTGCCTTAAACTCTTTCACATTTTTTAAAATTTCTTAAAACGTTTGAATACTCTGAACGCCCCTTAAAATAATGAAAATTCTTGGAAATCTATGAATTCGGTTGAAAGGTGTTGAAATCCTTTGCAATACTTTCAAATCCCTGAAATTCTGTTGAAATCTCTTGAAATCCCTGGAAATCTTTCAAGTCTTTGGAAATATTGTGAAATATTTTTAAAGAAATTGCGTAATATCGCTTTTAGGGCCAATCTGCAGGACTTTAACCGAGCCTGTTGAAATCCTTTGAAATCTCTGAAAATCTTTCAGGTCTTTTGATATATTTTAAAATATTTTTCAAAAAATTGCGTAATACCGCTTTTAGGGCCAATCTGCAGGACTTTAACCGAGCCTGTTGAAATCCTTTGAAATCCCTGGAAATCTTTCAGGTAAATCCCAGTCCATTTGGGTTTGGAAAAATATTGAATCTTGATATTGAAGTGGTTAGAAAACTTACTGTCTGGCATATGCGATAGACTTGGCTAAACCATTTCCAGATCCACAAGGAATCACGCCAATGGGTAATTCTTTTAGAGCTCTTTCCCAATCCGGTCGTTGGAAGATACCATTGACTGCTTCAAAAACGATACCATCTCCGCCCACCATCAGCAAGCCACTCCATTGGTAGATGTCTTTTGTTCGAACAAAATCTCTAGCATAGTTTGAATATCTCGTGATGTGGACTTCATATGGCTTTTCAGCTTCCGAAAGAATGGGGTGGATTCTCCTCTGGAATGTTTCCCTCCCTCTTCCAGGTCCCGACTTTGGATTCAAGAGGACGAGAACTTTCCTTTGCTCATCTGGACATGCTGCAACAAAAAAATAAAACATTCATTTTATTGACAGTTGCAAGGGCCCGTCCATAAACTACGTTACCAATTTTTTCTTGGGGAGGGGGACGTTCCAAAAAATACGGTTGGTAACAAGCGGTTAGGGGGAGGGGGAGAGGAGTTGTCAGTGAAAGTAACGCTACGAACTTAGACAATGTTTAGTACGTTTCCTGATGATGAATTTTAACAAAGTTTGCGAATTTTGCCAAAGATGGCCCTGCAACGGTAAAGTTCAGTAATACTTTGATCAGTTTAAAAATTACTTTCATATTACAGACTTTACACTCTTTCCCCTGTTCCCCTCTTCCGCTTTTTTTCAAGAATTCTTCTTTTTCCCTTGTTTTCAAGAAACTTCCCGTCTTTGCCTTTTTTCTCGTTTTTTTTTTATTAAATTCGAAATTTTCGGTTGAAAATTTAATTATCTTCTTGAAAATTCATTTGTTGTTGTTGAAGATTCATCATTATAGTTGAAACTTCACCTCTTTCGTTGAAAATTGATATTTTAAATTGAAAATTGATCTCTTCTAGTTGAAAATTCATCCCTTTCGGTTAAGAATGCAACTGGTCGAAAATTAATCTGTTTTGGTTGAGAATTCAACTATTTTGTTGATTATTTGATTTATCATTTTAGTTGAAAATTCAAGTATTTTGTAGAAAATTCGTCTTTTTGGCTTGAAAATTCGACAATTTGGTAGAGAATTAACTTTCTTGTTGAGAATTCAGCTATTTGGTTAAGAATTAAACTGTCTATTTGAATATCGAACTATTTGTTAGAACATTAACTTTTTTGTTGAAAAATCATATTTTTGGGTCGAAAATTCAACTATTTTGTAGATTATTAGTATTTTTGGCTTCAAAATTCAACAATCTTATTGAAAATTAATGTATTTTATTCAAAATTTTGCAGAAAATTAATCTTCTTGGTAGAATATTCATTTTTTTGTTTGAAAATTTACCTATTCGGCTGAAAGTTGGAATGCTTTTTTAAAAATTCATTTTTTTGAGATTCACCTCATTGGTTGAAAATTGACTCTTTTGTTAAAAGTTCGTTTTTTATTATTTAGTTTATTGACGGGCTGGAGGCGCCGATAGGGACCACCCCTGGCGCTCAGGCTATAAAGCCCATTGTCCCACACTCTTATCGGTCCGTTCGCTGCTGGTCGAAGAGAATTAGTCAAATTAAGTTTGTAAAATACATCGGAAACTTGTACATATTACTGATTAATAAGTTGTGAATAATTGCGT
>JAUMHM010000050.1:8500718-8512550 GCA_032362435.1 Melikaiella ostensackeni | reverse complement strand
AAATTTTTTTTACGTTGAATAAGTTATACAAACTGTAATAATGTAAAGAATAGAGTAGCATTTATTTCTTACATGTACACCTTTTCTAGGTTTTTACGTATTAGTCATTGCATCCCAAAACCAGTTTCCTTATATTAGATAACAGTCCTCTTGCATTAACAATAATAGCTACATTTAAAAAGTAGTTATTATATAACTTTAAGAATGTATTAAAAGAAAACAATTATGAAAACTTGGCAAGATTTTATCTTTATTTTTGATAATAAAAATCTTTTCAATTTTTTATAATTTTTTTCCTTTTAATACATTCTTAAGGTTTCTATAATTTTTTAAGTTTAATAAATTTTGAAACTTGTAGTTATATTTCTTTTAGAATTACTTTTGATTTTACAAACTTTGTTCATTGTACTGACAACATTTTACTTGGAGTTTTTGACATCGTAGATGATTTTGATGAGATTGGGATAAGACAAAAAAAATTTTTTAAATCAAGAAATTTAGACCTGAGAAATTTCATTTTGGTTCACTGTAAAGAAACGGAGAATATTTGAAATCCTATAAAACCTACTCCAAATTCTTATTTATTTCTTATTTGCGTTTATTGAAAAAGGTCTTGATACAATAACTTTAGATTAAAGCATTCCAATGGATAATTTTAAGGTTGTAGTGTTTAAAATTGAATAATTTACAATTATTGAAATTGAAGTGTTCAATTGAATAAATTTAGATTGAAACTTTAAAAACTACACAATAATTTCAAATGCATAGCGTTTGAAATTGTACAATTATTTTTAACTGCGCATCGTTCATAGTATTGTTCAACATCATTTTATTTCAGATTATAAGCTTTAATATGTAGTTGAATAGTTTCAAACATAAAATAGTGGAGATCCAATAATTTCTCATTAAATTGTTGTAAATTGTAGAATTTCAAAATTCTATAATTTTCTCTGAAACAGGAAGCCTAAATTAAACTATTCTTAATTAAAAACGCTCTGAATCGACTGATTTTAAATTCAAATACTCAAAGAATCAGACATTCCAAAATATAAAGCATCCTAAATTGTTCAATTTCAGATTATAGGTTTTGATATTTATTCTTATTACTGCTTGAAATTAAAGAATATTGACTTCTGCAGTGTTTTATTTCAAATTGCAAGCTTTATTAGTTGACATTTTTTGAATTCAAACCGTTGCGAATCGAATAATTTCAAAATTAAACGTTCAAAACTCAACATTAATTTAATGAGAATGTTTAATAAAAACAGTTAAACAATTTTTGATTTAACACATTCTAAGTCGAATGATTTTAAATTAAAATATTTTAAAAATCGAACATTCTCAAATGTAAATCCCTCTCAATAATATAATATCAAATTGAAAGCCTTTAGTGGTTAAATTAATAGCATTTTTATCATTGAACAATTTTGAATTCAGAATCTTTCAAAATTCTAAAATTTTACTTCAAATTGGAAGCTTCAATAGTTCTTCGAACAATTTTAAAGTGAAAAATTTGCGCATCGAATTGTGAACGCAATACGAGTATAGTAATTGATTGATTCTACTTAACTACCTTGAACTTCACAGTTGCAAAAAAATGTTCCGTGTAATACGAGTTTTTTCCATTATTAAAAATGCAAATATGTGAATAACTTTCCCCATTTTTGCAGTATGCACTTTATATTTTTCATTTATAACAAACAAGACTGAAACATATCCTATTATGAATCTAATTTTTTAATCACATGTTTGTAAAGAAACTAATATTATTAAATAAATTCCCATCCTTTGTTAAGTAATTTTATGAACAATTTGTTATGTTGTCATTTCTGTAATGAACTTTAATTAATCTATTGCGCAAATGCTATGCACTTTGATCTACATATTGTAGCAACTGGCAGAAAATTAACTATAAATGGAAAGGTCAGACGAACACAAATATTTTGCTTAACTCTTAAAGTCAATAATCTCTTTTGTATCTAAGTTTCTAATAAGTCTATCAATTTATCTAAGAAGAATTATTTTCAGTGAAAAAAGTCTTAAATGTTGATTTATTTTAATTATACAGGAGATGTTTTCCAGCTTTCTCTTGTTATCTCAGAAAAATTCCCGCCACCTTAATAAATATTGAAAATTAAATAAAGAAGAGTGATTTAAGAATGATGTCAATTTTTTTGGCTTCTCAAATTAACCAAACAAGACAATTTCAAAATTGCCTTGAGTGAAAGCACTTGTCTATTGTTGCCTTTTTTCATAGAAGTATTACAAAATTCAACAAACCTTATCCAAATCAAGCGATACTGTTTCCGCTTGCGTTCTAGACTTTTACGATGACATAAAACATAAAAGTCAGTTGTGCATTAGATGCAAGAGTGCAAAGTAAGAGTTTCGAGAAAATAAAACGCAAATTCTCAAGATAAAAATTTATCGGAAAACATTTATGACTTCCAGGAAGAATTAAATTTTGCATGTTTTATGAAAGGATTTTAATTTGAGTTTGTGAGACTGAGATAAGATTCTTTAGACTATAATAAAAGACATTTTACCGAAAAGTTATTTTTTAATAAAGACAATTTTATAATAAATGATATAATATCAATTAAAAATAATTTCTTATTTCAAAAGAGAAAGTTTTTATTATTTTTTACTCAGAGCCTAGAAATGTAAGTTACTTTAACGAATTAACCTTCTCTTAAGTACTAATATTATATCAAATAATTATATTTTAACAGGGCTGCCACAGACTAATGTACTTGAAAAAAGTGCAAAAAGTGACTACTTTAAGATAAAAAGTGACTGAAAGTGACTAATTCTGAACATAAAAAGTGACTATTATTCACACAAAAGAATAGATGAAATTATATTGCTGAATTCGGGGGTGAATGCTGAGGACACAATTGCTATAATTAATTTTTCAATGTTCAGACAAATTGCATAATTGATTTTATTATAAGCTAATTAAGGGTCATTCCATTTTATTTCGCCAAAAATTGAATTGAATTAAATAAGATGTATTCAACAGTATTTAAACTGCAAAAGTAACTTTAATGGGAAATAATGAACGAAAATTGTGTTTTAACAACAACTAAAAGATAATCATTTTTCAGCACTTTCATAGCATTATTAAAAACGTTATGTTTAATTTTTTTAAATTGAAAATTATATCATAAGCTTCAGTTTTGATCAGATTTTTCATAGTTGTAGCTTTTTTTCAACTTTTCATGCTGAAATTCGAAAATTTTTGTTTTGAAATTCGACACTAGTAGTTTTGTTCATTTTTGGAGATAAATAATTCGTAGGGAAAAAAATGAGGATTTACAGTACATGTAAATCAGGTCATCATTTTATTCCCCTGAAAATTGAATTTTGAAACACTTAACCAATTTCAACTTAGTCATTACCTCGTTTAAGCAAAGCTCAAAATATCAATCTTTTAGACTATTTTGAAAATTGATATTTCGGTAGAAAAAGGTTCAGGATCTAAGCAAAATTTTCATGGGAATAAAATGGAGACCTGATTTACATATATTGTAAATTTTGGATTTTTACAGTCTCATCTCAATGAGAAGGTAGAGGTTTTATGTGAAAATTGACTTTCGCGTATTTCATCAAATCTCGACGTTTTCGGACTCACTGATTGAGAAAAAATGGATTTTACTTCGGTGTCTGCCTGACGTTGTCGTCGTCTGTGAACATGATAACTTTCGAAAGAATGGTTCGATTGGATTGCCCTTTGGCACACTGTTTTGAGGCCTAAAAAGAAATAAGGAGTTCGTGAACCGGACATTTTTGAACAACGGTTTTGGTTTTATTCGTCAAAAAGTCTTTTTAAAAAAATAAAAAATTCCATTGTTCAGCAAAACTATAGGAGATACGAAAAAAATGTTGGGAACCAAAGTTGTTCACCTCAAAAAGGTCTACAAATTTACTTTAGATCATTTTTTGGTTTAAACGCATAGTTTTTGTTTTAATCGTGAAAAATGTTATTAAAAATAAGAATTCCATTTTCCGGCCAAATTATGCAACATACGATAAAATCTTGAGCAAACAAAGTATTCATCTCAGAAGGATCTACAAATTTTCTCAATAGCATTTTGGATTAGAAGCATAGTATCTGTTTTCATCGTGAAAAATTTTCTTAAAAATAAAAAATACTATTTTCCACCAAAACTACGCGAGGTATGAAAAAATGTTAAGGAGCTAAATTATTCACCTAAGAAAGATCTACAAATTTGCTACAGATTATTTTTCGATAAGACGCATAGATTTAGTTTTAATCGTTAAAAAAATGAAAAATATCAATAAAAATAACAAATTTAAATTCATAGAAAAACGACACAAGATACAGTTCAATTTTTGACGACAAAAGTTTTCGCCTGCAGCAGAAGTCTCGGACGGAGGTCCAGAATGTGCCCGTGCAGGAGACAGATTTTTTCATTTTCATCCACGAAAATGAACAAAACCTCCAAAGCGTGGAATTTCGAAACGAAAATTTTCATATTTCAGCATCAAAAGTTGAAAAAACAGCTACAACTATGAAAATTCTGACAAAAAATGAACCTTACGAGGTAAGTTTTAATTCAAAAAACTAAACACAAAGATTTTAGTAAGGCTATGAAAGTGCTGAAAAACAGTTACGTTATCATTGTTGTTAGAACACAATTTTCGTTAGTTATTTCACAATAAAATTACTGTTGCATATGTTAAATAAAACTTTAAAGACTGTAGCATATGTCTGATGTAATTTAATTCAACTTTAGATCAAAGGATTTGAGTTTTTCTCTAATCTATAATGCACATAGTTAATGTGACATTATTCTGTACATTTGCATTTTAAAAACCGAATATCTAAATAAAAATAAAGCAATTTAATACATTTACGAGATAAGTGAGTTCAAAAAACAATGAGTATTATTATAGTGAAGTATCAATTTGTTTTTGTGCCGCAACTGTACTAAACTTGCAACGGTATTCACGTAATACGAAAATCTGTACCAACATAAAAAAAAATGCTGTTACATTCTTGGATGATTTTCTTGCAGACCAAATTTATACTTTCAATTTAGTGTGATGCTTTACAATAGAAAATAGAAAACCAGAAAATCATAAATTAAAATAATTTGAATTTTAATACTGAATAGCATTCTCATAATATAGATTACTATATAGATTCCATACATAAATTACTTAAATTTAGATTTTCTCTTTTCTTTTAGGAAAAATCTAAAATGGGATGAAAAAATGTGATTGAAGTGACATTTTCCTTAGAAGAAAAATGACTAATGATGACTTCTTCTGAAAAATGTGACTAAAATTGACTTAAGTGACTGTGTGGCAGCCCTGTATTTGATCCGTCAAAGATTTTGTATAATTGAGCATTAGATATTGGCCATAAAATAATGTTTTTTGAAATTGTACAAACTATTTGAAATAATAATTGAATAATCCTGAATGATAATATTGATTAAAAACACTTGTCAGGAATAGATATTGTTGAAAAAGAATTTTCACAGGTGTTGTTGATTCTTTTATTGCATAAAAAGTGCTTCCGTTTCCTAAATGATATTCCTGGGTGCGACATCGTTTCAACAAATGTCATGCATCCATCGTACTTTTATGAATAACGCAACCTGAGTAAATAGTAGGGAATCAAACAATATCCTGCCTCATCACATTAAGCAATATACGTTATACAATATACATAGGTGCATAAAGCACGTAATCCAGTGGCAGTGGCTACCTCACTTCAATATTTGCTTCACCACATTGAAGTTCAAGAGATTTCATAATTTTAAGTCACTTTTTTTGATTTAACAATGAAAATTTGTCTTGGACTTTCAGTGAACAAGGTATATTTATTTTTTATTGCACAAGTGAAAAGATCTTAGTTACATAACAGTTTCAAACTGTGCTTATATGATTAATTAATTTCATGACATTGATAATAATTTTTTTGTAGCTATTTGCGACCCTTAGTAGTAATAATTGAAGAGTTTTTTTGATTTAGTAGCTTTGTGGTCCGTAAATCTTCTTTATCATTTACTGACCCCAAAGTCACTGAACAAAAAAAACTTGTCAATTGTTTATTTATTCTGGTTCTGGTACCAAAAAAATATTCAGTTTTGCAAATTGTCAGAAATTATTTTATAATAGAAATTTTATGAAATTAACAATCATAATCTGCAACTTCATTCATTCAGTTTGTCAAAACTGACATTCCGATGTTTCCGCAATTGAAAATCTATAAAACTGAATAATTTTGAATTTTAAATCTTTAAAATTGATCTATTCCAAGAAGAGCATTCAAAATTGCATCATTTTCTATTTTAAAATTAAATATTCAAGAGTCTTCAATTGCAAATATTCAAAATTCAAGAATTTTCTACTGTAAATCTTCAAAATTGAACTACATATTCAAAACAAAAAACGTTCTAAATGCCATCATTGTATAACGTAAACATTCCAAATTAATGGCTCTTTAATTATAAATCGTAATCGCAAATCTATAAAATTAAATAAATTTCAATTTTAAATCTTCAAGATTGAATAATTTTTTATTTCAAATCTTCCAAATTAAACTACTCCAAAATAAGCATTTAAAATGACATCATTTTTAATTATAAACATTCCAAATTAATGAATCTTTATTTGTAAATCGTAAAAATTGAAGAATTTTAAATTGCAAATCTATAAAATTGAATGAACTTAAAGTTTAAATCTTCAAAATTGAACTATTCCGAAAAAAACATTCAAAATTGCATCATTTTCTATTTTACACATTAAATATTCAAGAGTCTTCAATTGCAAATATTCAAAATCGAAAAATTTCCCATTTTAAATCTTCAAAATTGAACTACATATTCCAAAAAAAAAAACGTTCAAAATCACATCATTTTAAAATGTCAACATTTCAAATTAATGAATCTTCAATTGAAAATCGTAAAAATTGAATAAATTTCTATTTTAAATCTTCAAAATTGAATAATTTTTTATTTTGAATCTTCAAAATTGAACTATCCAAAAATAAGCATTTGAAATAACATCATTTTGAACTGTAAACATTCCACATTAACGAATCTTCAAACGAAAATCATTAAAATTGATGAATTTTAAATTGAAAATCTATAAAATTGAATAAATTTCAATTTAAATCTTCAAAATTGAACTATTCCAAAAAAGCTTTCAAGATTGCATCATTATCTATTTTAAACATTAAATATTGAAGACTTCAATTGCAAGTGTCAGAATTTTCCATTGTAAATCTTGAAAATTGAACTACATATTCCAAAAAAACGTTCAAAATTACATGATTTTATAACGTAAATATTGCAAATTAATGAATATTCAATTGTAAATCTTGAAAATTGAAAGATTTTCAATTGGAACTTTTCAAAATTGTAGAATTTTGAATTGTAAATCTTTAAAATTGAAGATTTTTCAAGTTTGAAAATTTACAATTGAAAATTATGCGAGTTTTAAGTTTTACAAATAAAAATTCTGTAATTTTGGTGATTTACATTTGAAATTTCTTCAAGTTAGAAGATTTAGAATTGAAAATTCTTGACTTTTGATCTTCAAAATCAGCAAAATTTAAGAATTTTTATTTATACGTCTTTAAAATTTAAGAGTTTTCAGTTGTAAATTTCAAAATTGAACTAATCAAAAAAATTACTTCATTTGATATTGCACAATAATTTTTAATTGATAGCCTTAATGATTCAACAATTTTAAATTGAAATCCTTCCGAATCGATAATAGTTTCTAGTTCAAATATTATAAATAATATATTAGAAATGATACAATTTGAACTCCTTTCTGATAAAATTGTCCAATTAAAAAAAATTTGGTCTGAAATTTTTCAATTTTGAGAGCTTCTGATAAAAAATTGTTCACTATGAAACTCTTTCAATTTCAAATTATTCAATTTTTAACGCTTTTATTTAAAACTGACAGAACTTTAATTCCTTGTCATTCCATTAGAAATATTCTCCTTTTTTCCAAATTTTACCTAATCTAAAATTGTTTGATTAGGAACGTTTTCAATTCAAAATCGTTCAATATATTTTTTTAAATTTCAAACGCTTTCAATTCAAAATTATCAATTGTTTAAGACAATTGTTAAACACCTAATATTTAAAAAG
Organism: Melikaiella ostensackeni; assembly: GCA_032362435.1. NCBI lineage: Eukaryota > Metazoa > Arthropoda > Insecta > Hymenoptera > Cynipidae > Melikaiella > Melikaiella ostensackeni. Next base: position 8,504,409 of record JAUMHM010000050.1, on the reverse strand, counting down.
TGTTTAACAATATATGTGCATTTTTTGACATAAAGGAGTTTAAAGGAAAAAACCTATGCTAATTTAAATTACCCAACAATTTTAATCCGTTCAAGGTTTAAATTTGTAAATTTGAATCGACTTTAGTTTTGGGAAATTTCCCACTTAAAATTATTCCATTTTGAATAATTTGGTTTTTATTTGAGAATTTCCCAATATTTAGGTATCTCTTGGCTTAATTCCTAATGATGATATCATTAGGATATATCAATAGAAATAATTATTAAGAATACAAATATAGTATATCTATCATTAATTTTTAATGATATATTCTCATAGTATATTAATGATATATTTATTTAATGAATATTTCAATTTAAAAAGTAGGTACAACGTGATAATTCAACTAAGATATTGAAAAATTTTTTAAATCGTGAAAGTTTTCAAAGTGAAACATTCATAATACGAAAACTTACATTTCAACTGCATTAAAAAATGAACATCTTTCATTCAGAAAAGTATAGAAATAAACAATAATTCCAAGTTCAACCCAAAATGGTTGTAAAAAAATAAACAGTTAACAATCATTTGTTTAAATAATTCTGCTAATAATTCTCTCGTAACATTTCAAAATCGTGAATTATTGCTTATGAAAAAAACGAAATTTCTATTTGAAAAGAAGAAACGAAATTTTTTTCTCCGAAACATGTTTTTTAATACAAAATATTTCTAATTATTTTGAATGTCTGATTTTTCGCAGAAACGATCAAAAGATTAAACGGACTAAAAGTGTTTTTTGCATTATATATTTTTAAAAGCAAACACTTTTCTTGTTTAATTTGTTTAAGTAACTATTATTCATTTTTGAGGGCAATGTACTAAACGGGAAATCGGGAAATCCGGGAAATGACTGGAAACTTGATTCAGTGACTGGGATTTTTCTCTCGGATGTACTAATATGCAAATTAAAAGTGGTTTCATATATTTTATTACTTTGATTCTGAGTTGAAACAGTGAATTTTCTAAACGAATTATAATTCGGAGTTTGAACAGGGAATTTTGGTGAGGAAAATTATAATTTTGAGTTTGGGACAGGGGATTTCAGTAAATAAATATAATTTTGAGTCTAGGACAGGAAATTTCAGTGGAGATTTATAATTTTTACTATGGGATAGGGGATTTTAGTAAAGAATTACAGTTTTGAGTTTGGGACAGGTAATTTCCGTGAACAATTAAAATTTTTAATTTGGGACAGGGAAGTTTAGTAAAGAAATATAATTTTGAGTTTAGGACAAGGAATTTTTGTGAAAAATTATAATTTTTACTTTGGGACAGGGAATTTTAGTTAAGAATTACAGTTTTGAGTTTGGGACAGGGTATTTCAGCAAATAAATATAATTTTGAATTCAGGACACGGAATTTTCGTGAAGAATTATAATTTTGACTTTGGGACAGGGAATTTTATTTAGAATTATAATTTTGCGTTTGTAACAGGCAATTTCCACAGAGAATTATAATTTTGACTTTGGGACAGGGAATTTTATGAAGAATTATAATTTTGGCTTTGAAACAGGCAATTTCTGCAGAAAATTAGAATTCTGACTTTGGGAGAGGGAAGCTTCTAAAATAATTATAATTCTGAGATAGAACTGGCAATTTCCGCGAAGAAATATAATTTTTAATTTGGGACAGGGAATTTTAGTGAAGAATTATAATTTTTAGTTTGGCACGGGGTATTTCATTAAAGAAATATAATTTTCAGTTTAGGACAGAAAATTTTCGTGAAGAATTATAATTTTTACTTTGGGACAGGGAATTTTATGAAGAATTAGAATTTTGACTTTGGGACAGGGAATTTTCTAAAAGAATTATAATGCTGAGATAGAACTGGAAATTTCCGTGAAGAATTATAATTTTTAATTTGGGACAGGGAATTTTAGTAAAGAATTATATTTTTTAGTTTAGCACGGGGTATTTCATTAAAGAAATATAATTTTGAGCTTGGGACAGGGTATTTCAGCAAAGAAATATAATTTTGAGTTTAGGACATGGAACTTTCGTGAAGAATTATAATTTTGACTTTGTAACAGAGAATTTCCGCAGAGAATTATAATTTTGGCTTTGGGGCAGGGAATTTTATGCAGAATTATAATTTTGGCTTTGCAAGAGGCAATTTCCGCAGAAAATTAGAATTTTGACTTTGGGACAGGGAATTTTCTAAAAGAAATATAATTTTTAGTTTGGCACGGGGTATTTCATTAAAGAAATATATTTTTGAGTTTAGGACAGGGAATTTTCATGAAGAATTATAATTTTGCCTTTGGGACAGGGAATTTTATGAAGAATTATAATTCCAAATTTGATAAAAAGGGGGCTACTATATTTATGAATTATAATAGAAAATGTCGTAAGTAAATATATGTAATTCCTACTTGGAACAGGGAATTTTCATGATAAATTATAATTTAGACTTTGAGACAGGGAATTTCCGTAAAGAATTATAGTGATTTCTGTAAAGAATTGTACTTTAAACTTTAGGATATAAAATTTTTGTAAAGAATTATTATCTGATTTGGAATTCCAAATTATCCGTCGTGTAGACAACCTGAATATTAAGCAATGATTTAATTTTAAGGAGAATAGAATGAAAATGAGAATTTCGTTGGTGTTAATGATTAGAACTCTAAATATATAGGGTCGTGCCCTAGTATTCAAATACCCATGTCAAATTTTACATAATTGAACATTCGTTTGATTTATGCAGGGAAAGATAAATGATGCTAAGTGGCAGGTTTCTGAGTGTCTAGTTAGAACCCTACATGCAAAAGAATAATAAACTCTTTTTTATTACCGAGTTCTCATCGTGATGTTTAAATCACAAGTTGAGGTCAATACACAAATTGGCAGGAAAAACGTTGAGTAAGGTCGGGCGAGCTTAAGTCAATATTGTGTAATGAAAACGAAGCTCGCTAAACTTTCTGCCAAGAATCCTTGAGTCATTGACACCACACACAGTGGGATTAAATAAAATCTAAGATGCTAATTAATTGAAAAAGAAAATAGAGAGTGTAAGGTTGGTTTTGGATGACTCTGTTTTCTCCCTCTTTTTTTCTTTTTGTTTTGTACATTTATTGTACATTTGTTTCTAATGAGCCACAAAAGCGGGTAGTCTCAAAGATTTTTGAGTTGTGAACTTTTTCGATGTTCTTTTTTAGTACACAAAATATTTTCATTCAAAAGTAGATTTTATTTCGATCTTTAAGAAATTTTGCAAGAGAGACATTAAGCAAAGAATTGTTCCAATCTGCAGGGTTAACTATGTATACTTAAGATTTCATTAATTGAGAGCTCGGATGCAATAAGGGGACGAGTACTGGAAAACGCGGAAAAGTATTGTCCAAGCGTCTCGTGATATCCAAATTTTAAAATTAAAAAAAATTGAATTTTTAAAATTATGAAATTGTAGAGAAAGACAAGGCGGAACTTTTTCCTATTGGAAGTTTTTTTTGTCCAGTGAATATTTTTAATAATAAAACTGAAAAAGTGAAAAAAATTCCCCAAATTCAATTATTTTGTAAAACATAAATCATCAAATTAGCCAAATAGTATTGAAATTGTTCGAAATTTGATACACGCACGCAGTATACCCTAGCAATGCCTACAAAATGAAGAAATAAATGAAAACTTCCTATTGTTTAATAATAATTAATTG
>JAUMHM010000050.1:8482696-8500618 GCA_032362435.1 Melikaiella ostensackeni | reverse complement strand
ACAATTTGGAAAATGTTTTCGAATGTTTCATTTTTTTCAATTTTATTTTTTGAAATGCATTAATCAAAATGAAAAGTTATTTCAATTTCCGTAGAAATGTTAGGAAAATTTTTTTATTCTCTTCAAATCTATCAAAATTCTCAAGAAGCATGTAAATTTCATTTCGAAATATAAAAAAATATATAATTTGCTTAGAATGTTTTAAAATATTTCCAAACTGTAAATAGTTTTTCAATTTTCTTCAGAACTTCTGAATATCTTTTAGAATGATTCGATGGATAGTTAATCACTTTTCACCAATTAACAAATTATTAATTGTTAAAACAAAAATTTTTCCAACACCCATCGAAAGTGCACTCATTGCCATTTTTTGCTGCAATTTCTATTGGGGACACTTAGTCTATACTGCAAATAAGTAGGTACTCCAGCTTTATTAATGAATAAATAATTCTTGAAACAAATATATGTTATATTTGATTATCAAAAGTTTGGTAATGTTTTATAACATTCTAAGCAAATTATACATTTTTTTAGATTTCGAAATAAAATTTGCATTCTTTTTGAGAATTGTTATAGGTTTGAAGAGAATAAAAAAATTTTCCTAACATTTCTACGGAAATTGAAATGACTTTTTATTTTGACTAATGCATTTCAAAAGATAGAATTGGAAAAAATGAAATATTCGAAAATATTTTAAAGAGAATAAGAAAATTTTGGGACGTTTTGCTCTCTAACTATTGCAAAAAAATTTTAGGATAAAAATGCACATATCGTTGAAATCAGAACACTTTACGCTTTCAGACGCTTTTTTGAGACATTTTAGAGATTGAATCAGTGAACAATTTTGATGGCCCTCCACGAATAAGCGACACATCCCCGGCAGCACTCAGAAGATTTTCTCCGGGTCAAATACTGATCTATCATAACCGTCGACTTGTACTGACAGAAACTGGGAAGCTTCGCCGATTAGATCAAGAAGATTACCGGATTCTCAGAGAACTCGGCCTGCTCAGATCCGGCCAAGGTCCAAGTTCTAGTAATGAATTTTAGAGAGCGGCATTCTGGGGAAGTAACTTCAGGGGCCGCCCATAAACACGTTACTAATTTAAGGGGGAGGGGGCCCCAAAATATACAGTTGGTAACGGAGTGTATGGAATTCATCTCGTTTGGCTGAAAATTCCTCTTTTTAGTTGAAAATTTGATCATTTTGTTAAAAATGCAACTATTTCGTTAAAAAGTCATCTTTTTTGGTGAAAAAATTCAACTACTTGGATGAAAGTTGAACTAATTTGTCGAAAATTCATTTCATTCGTTCAAGATTTATCTCTTTGGTTTAAAAATTAGCTAATGTTCATCTGTTTGGTTAACGATTCAACCATATTGTTGAAATTATGTTTGTTTTCTTCGTTTTAATTCGACTGTTCAGTTGAACAACTAAAGGGTAAACCACTTCGTGAGAATTCATTTTTTTTGTTGCAGAGTCATTATTTAGATTAAAAATTTAGCTATTCAGTTGTGAATTAATTTTTCGTTAAAAATTCATATTTTCGGACTTGAAACTCAACTGTTTTGTAAGAAAGTCCTTATTCTGGCTTGAGAATTCAACAGTTTGGTAGAAAATTGACTTTTTCGAAAATTCATATATTTTTGGTAGAAAATTACATTATGCTAATAGGAAATTCGACCAATTGGTTAAGAATTGAACAACTCATTTGCAAATTGAATTATTTCCAAGAAAATTTACTTCTTTGTAGAAAATTCGTGTATCTTGTTGATCTTCTGGTCCGTGGCACTTATGAAATTGGAAAAGTCGAAAGAAGACGGATTTATGACAAAGATTCACTTGTATTTGGTAATTCAAAAAGTGAAATACAATTAAAACAAAGTTTAGAGAACTTCGCCTAAAACGTTAACAATTTAGTAGATACAATTTAGTCGTCCTAAGATAATCATTTTTTTATAACTTTAACTTAATTAATGACTATATTTCACTTACTCAATCAGGTCCTCCAAGGATAATCAATCCTGTAGAAGGTGATCAGTTGAAGCGCGATAATGTTCCGTATGCAAGATATGTGAATAACAGGTAGTCCCCGTTGAATCCGCGGACATAAAAGGCAGTTCCTCGTCCGGCAGGTATATCAAAAACTAAAATAGAATCTAAAAAAGTATTTATTATAGAATTGTGCCTAAAGTGTCCAATTTTTTGTTATTTAAGAGCCACTTCAGGGCTCAACAAAATGTTCTTCATCCCAGGGAAACTGCTTTAGATGGTGAAAGTAAATCCAAATCTATAAGATGCGTATTTTTTCTCCTGATCTAATGGGCTTTAGTTTCCGAGATATCAAGGTTTAAATATTTGACCTTGAGCGCTTGGCTCAATCCAAGCTCCGGGCTGAGCAGTGGCGAGTGGCACGCTCAAGCATGAATATTCAAACCTTGACATATCGGAAACGAAAGCTCTTTGGATCGAAAGGAAAAAAACGTTTCTAATATAATTTGTTGTACTTTCACCCTGTAAACCCAGTCGAATCAGCGTCTCGTATTTTGCGACCTCGCCTTCATATTAGTTTTAAATTACATATTTTTTTAATGGCTAAAACATTAAATCTTTACATTTTTTCCTACAGAAAAAAGTAATGAACGAGAGGTATTTTTGGATCGTACTCTTTGGATATTTTTGTTGTCGTGTGTAGCCTTTCTAAGATAGGATTATAGGGCTCTGATGAGTAAAATAGTTTGTAAAAGATTTGGCTCCTCCCTGGGGTTTTTTTCCACAAGTGGGTTTTTCCGGTCGGGTTGCATTGAAGCACAACTGTGTGAATTTGCAGGCAAATGCAGGAGCTTGTAAAAATAAATATGTCAAATAAATGGTATTTCTTGTATTCCCAACTTGACTTATTTCGCACCCCTTCCAAAATGTTCCCTTTTTATCTTCAGAGAAATGTTGAAATTATGGAACTCCTTTTCTCTCTCAACTTGAAAAAAATGTGAACCAAAATATTAAAAATATAAAAATCCTTCACAATCCTTTGGAATCCCATGCAATCTCAATGCATTCCAATGACATCCTTTTCAAGCCTATGCTATCTTTCATAAATCCTTGTAATTTCATGCAATCCCGATTCAACCTCAATGCAAACCCGTGCAATCTCTTGTGATCCCATGCAATCTCTTGTCATCCCAAGCAATCCTTAACAATACCTTATAATTCCTTGCAATCTCGGCGCAATCTCATGCAATCCCTTGCAATGCCATGCTATCCATTGCAATCTCACAGAATCACATGCAATCCTTCACAACCCCTCGGAATCCCATGCAATCTCAATACATCCTAATGAAATCCTTCACAAGCCTATGCAATCTTTCATAAATCTTTGTAATTTCATGCAATCTCGATGCAATTTCATGCAATCCTTTGCAATCTCATGCTGCTGTTTACAATTCTTTCTAATCCCATGCAATCTTTACAATCTCTTGAAGTCTCATTCATTGCTCAAGAATCCCTAGCCATCCTATGCAATCACGATGCAATCCAATGAAATAATTTACAATCCTATGCAATCTTTTATAATGTCTGGTAGTGTTATGGGAGCCTGATGCAATCTGGATGCAAGCTTGATGCAATCTCGATGCAAGCTTGGTGCAGTCTCGATGCAATTTCATGCAATTATTCACAATCTCATGCTATCCTTTACAATCCCTTACAATTCCATGTGATTCTTTACAATCCTTTGGAAGCCCATGCAATCCTTTAAGTTGCCTTGAAATCCCATGCATTCTCTACGCAATTTTGAAGCAATCTCATCCAATTCTTTGCATCTCATGTAATCCCTTGCAATATCATCCTGCTCCTTACAATCCTTTGGTGAGTCTGTGTCATGCCTACACCAGGCAAGCCTCCCCACGGCAAGGCTCCCCATGGCAGGTCCCCCCAGGGCATTACTTTCCGCAAAAACTAGACTTCACACGTCTTGGCTTCCAATCCGCTTAAGGCTTCAATAGATAGGAGTGTGGGGAAATCTTTGAAACTTTCATAAATTTATGGTAATTTTCGCAAGTTGATAGAGATGTTTGGGTATGTTTGAAACATTCGAAAATTTATGAGAATGCTTGCAGTACTTGAAGTAACTAAAAGAAAGTATCTGGAATTTCGTATGTGGAATCATGCCAGAAGATCATGTGCGAATCAAATATTCAGCTTTGGACGGATCATAGAAAAAATGTTTGAAGTAAACGAAAAAGTTGTCTGTGCATTTGTTCATCTGGAAAAAGCTTTTGATAAGATGAATAGAACTGAACTTTCGAAAGTCCTAAGAGAGTATGGAGTGTAAGGTTGGCTTCTAAAAGTAATAAAAGCAATACATAATGGTGGTAGAGCGAGTCTAAGAGTAAATGGACAACTGAGCAATTGATTTGATATCAAGCATGGCGTTAGGCAAGGCCGCGTTATGTCCTCCTAGATGTTTAATATATACATGGACAAATGTCCAAGAATGGCTCTCTTAGGTGAAGAAGGTGTTGACTTAGGAACAGTGAAAGTGCGTGGACTGGCGTTTGCTGATGATAAGATTGTTACAGCGAAATTAGTCGATGATTTGCAGAGAATGATAAGCAGACTTGATAAAATGATCATAGCAGAAGGCATCTCCTTGAAAAAACCGATTGGTATCAAAGGCCTACAGCTTCAGGTCGATACCTGAAGCATCATTCACACCATTATCACAAATACAAAGTAAATGTTATTAACAATTTAGTAGACCGAAGCATCCTGTCATCATGAAAAGACTCATGAGGGAAATATCAAGAAAGTTAAAACCATTTCAATTAATAACGATTACCCATAAGTGTTCATCAACGCAATTGTCAATAAAAGAATGCGCCCTTTGCGCACAGAAAGAGAGAACATAAACACTTCTACTCGTACACTCACAAACAATCACTCAAACACAAGTCCCAAACATACTAGGTCAGAATCTCACCATCAACTCGCGCACTCTTACTAAATATGTCTTATTATTTTACGTTCCCAGTTTTTCAGAAAAAATGTCAGGGATATTAAAACCTTTCTGAAATGTCAATGATCTAACTAAAGGTTTTCAAATGAGAAAAAGATCCTATTCTTACTGACAACACAAATGTTTTCTACTGTATACCTTGCACAGGGTGCGTATCAGTATGTATAGGCACAACAAAGCCAGAAATGATAATACGAAAGAATGAAGACATTAGGACTGTTTACCTTCTGTACCTAGTAAGTGGACAGCTATGACCAAACATGTATGGTATCAGGATCACGGATTTGACTTTGACCAAACAAGAATTTTTAAAAAGCCACAAATTACAAAAAAAGAATTTTACTAGAAATGACTCACATAGCAACTAACCCTAAAGCAGTAGGCCAAGAAACCGACACGGAAAATCTTCCTGCATTTTAACACGCGTTACTAAATAAGCTTAATCGTTACTTTTCAATCAGTCACAATTAATTCATAATTTAATTGAATTTTTTACAATTAGTGAGTAATGAAAATCACTTCACACTTCGCTTCACTACGAACACATGCACATAACCATAGTGTTTCTCTCTACGTCCAAATCAGCCCTAAGATTATTCAGAGTTTCATGTTACATTTTACGATCCTCTCTGTTAAGTCACTTGTGCACCTATTCCAGATATCCTTAAAATTTCTTTCTCTTTTCCTACGTCACTGTAACTCCATAAAAAACTAAGAAAAACAATCCCACAACTGCTCTTTTATGTTTCCTCCCTTCAAAATTTGACAACAAGATACACTAGCCTAACTTTCAGATTTTAGTCTGTTATGCCTTTTTCTGAAGGCATGGTGTTTCCAAAAACATGCAAACGGAAAAAAAGTTTCGGAAAAGTGTTCAGTATCCCTTTCATATTCAACCTTTTTCTTACGATTTTGTAACCCTGCTTAAGGAAACCTGACGGATCCATGTTCAAACAACAGATCGGGAAAGCCCAGCAAATTTGAAATGGAAAATTTGCTTCCCGCAGAGGAATTTTTCCCGGTTGACTTGTATTCATTCCCCTAATTTCTCGATGTCCTTTTGTTTTTCGATGGATATCAGAAACCTTGGCATGAGTCAAAACGTGCAGAAAAGTGCAAAAATGTTGAAATTATCCGAAATCCCCCATTCAAACAGCAAAACCACGGCATGGAGAAAAAAAAAGTTGGCATTCGAAGGTATTTTGAGCAATGTCTCTCGCACTGCTAACTTAATAGTTAACAAACAGCAGTTTTCGTGCAATGTTAAAAATCATATTTCACCTCCCAAGGTTGAAATAGAATGGAAATGCCGGGAACTTCAAGGAGTAAGAATAGCCGGGAATTTTTGAGACCAGTCATTAATGGGTAAGGAAAGGACTGGAAATCTGCCGGGAAAAATCCCTTTGCGGGAAGGAAATTTTCCGATTTAATTTTCCTGGTCTTCCCGATCAGCTGTTTGAGCACGGATCCGCCAGCAGGAAAGCAGGGAAGTTGAGTTTCTCCACTGATTGATGAGACCTACAAGTTTTGATGAATCCTGTAAACATTTTTATAAATAACTATGTCCAAATGATTCTTCTCTTATTATGGAATTTCATCACCAAAGACATACTTACCAGATATTGAATATATACAAAAGTCCTTATTTTTCTTGTCCAGGGTTACCAAAGTTCTAATTTTAGCTTCACTAACACTTACATTTAAATGCGTTGTCGAAATATCATCGTTTTTCCTTCATTATTAATCAAATTGTTACGTTATTGTCCACTTGAAAATATTTATATATTTGTGAGATTCCTGCGGGCGAAATGAGCTAAGGTAATTCTCTTATTTCAGCGGGCAAAAAAGCCACTCCGTACTTATTAATCTCTTAATTACCTAAGGCTGTGGCTGTGGCTTACACAAACATTTTTTTCTGAAAATGCTTCCATACTCAAGGTTCTCTCTTCCATTTCTTTGGTGATCCAACAATACCATGCACAACAATAACTGCTTTTCTCTCCGTGTGGGAATCTGTGAATGAGTGTCTACAGCGGAGACCGCTCAAGGAACTTGCGAGCGCTAGCGACTTTGCGGGACTTCTTATTGACATGTTTCACGCCAACTGACATTACGGGGCTAGTTTTCCTACTACCGAGGTCCTCTTGTGCTCATCGTGCTCAGGAGAACCCCCTTTACCACTCAGTGTTGCAAAACTTGGTGAAATGAATTCTCACAGCCCAAAATGGCAACAGTACTCTTACTTTCTGGACAACCCTCGTATAAGTGGCTAGAAACAAACGAGTAACGCTTACCCCGGTAGAGATTCAGCCCAATGGTATGATAATAAAAACAATAATAATATTATTTCTTACAGAATCAATGAATCGTCGTGGTCCTCCAAAAGTTGGCAGCATATCAGCGGCAGCGCTCAGAAATTTTTCTCTGGGTCAAGGAATGATCTATCGTGGCGGACATCTTGTTCTGATAGAAGACAGGCAGCTTCGGCCAGAAGATCATCAAGATCGGCAGATTCTCAGAGAGCTCCAACGGCATAGATCCGACCAAGGTCCAACTTCTAGTAATCAATTTCAGCTAGGGTGGCCTGGAAAAGTAACGTAAGGATCCGTATCAAGAACGTATATATTAAGGACAGGAAACTCGAGTGGAGGAGGTAGAGCAGCCGTGGCTGAAATAACGGCGGTTACGTCAGACCACATTCTTGCGTAGTCTCGTACTGCGCGTCAGGCTGTCCCTTTCTTTGCGAGCGAGAAAGCGATGCTTATTTCAAAATTACTTACGGAATTGATTTTAAATAAACTTGTACATTTCTCTTGGCCTTTCGATTTCGTGCTCCACGGCACAGCACACTTGCGCCATTTTCTTCAATTATTTCCCATTTATCGCATGAAAAACACATTACACACGCGATGTAAATTGTTGACGAAAATATAAACACCAAAGTGTAAGCAACTCCAATGCACGTGCTTGACTCTTTCTCGGTTCCGTCCATAAGCTAAGTTACTTATTCGGTTGAAGAGGGGGGGGGGGGGTCGCGCTAAGAACTGCGGTTGGCAACGGGGTGTTCGGAATTTACCTCGTTTGGTTAAAAAATCTTTTTTGGTCAAAAATTAAACTACGCCGTTAGAAGTCGAACAACTTCGTTGAAAATTTATTTCTTACGTTGAAGGTTCATCTCTTTGTTTTAAAAATTAAGTCTTGTGCTGGAAATTCTTTTCATTTTTGGTTTAGAATTGATTTTTTCAATCGGAAATTCAGCTCTTTTAGTTTGAAAGGTTCTCAGTTTATTAATTCTACTTTATTCTATCTGTCATTTGACTCGAGAGAAGAAATAAAGATCCTTCTCGTTTTTGTTTTAACAATTTCAGTGATATTTATTCACACATATCTAAATGCTTATACATTGATCGAAAAGGGTTCCCTGATATTAAGATTTTCTACCCTATGCTATTTCTAGAAGTAAACTCCTAATTTCCAGTCTAGCTTTACTACATCTAAGTCGTTAATTATAAGAGCTCTTTTTCTTTTTTATCTATCTTTCGTGTGTTATATAAAAGGTATTTATCTTAATATACATATATATGCGGATATTTTCTATCTTTTAAACATAAATCGATGTTTAAAATTGATACATTGATTGCACAATCTCCTTTAGAGTATTCTCTTTATTTCTTTATTTCGAGCATTTAAATTATTGTCACTGTTTTCAAATCTCTTCACCTCTCAAGGAACTTCAACCGCGCGCACCCCAAGGCAGTTTACGTACTCGGTTTCGACAGTATAGTATAACTCTCTAGCCTGTTCGTCTTTTCTGCCTTGGAAAAATCAAGAGAACTCTTAGCCCAACTCACAATACTTGAATTCCCTATCTTCCGACTTAGAGTTTTTCCTGACATCTCGGACTGAAAAATTATCTGAGAGTGTTACGCTCTACCGCGCCTTCTAACTGTCAAGCAATTTCGGTCATATTCTTACAGGAGCGTACAACTGATACCTTACAAGTTTTACTTTGAAATTTCTTAATTTTTGTTAATAATTCAACTGTCTGGTTGAAATTTTACCTTCTTCAATTGAAAATTCAACTATTTGGTTAAAAATTCATCCTCTTTGGTTACGAACGCTTTTTTGGTTTGATGGAAAATTTATCTGTTTTGTTTGACGATTCAACTATCTTTTTAAAACTTCTCTTTTTTTTTGTTTGAATTCAACTGTTTTCGATTTTAAATTAAAATCTCCTTAGGTTGGAACATCAACTGTTACATGTTTAAAGTTGAACTACTCTGTAAAAAATTCATTTATTTTTTTTTGGTTGGATATTCATCATTTTAGTTGAAACTCAACTATTTCGTTGTAAATGAACATTTTTGTTGAAAAATCATGTTCGGGTTGAAAGTTCAACTGTTTTGTGAAAAACTTGTCTTTTTGGCTTGTGAATTCAAGGTTTTGGTAGAAAATTAATCTATGTGGTTGAAAAATTAACTTTTTTGTTGAAAACTCATACTTCTGGTGTAAAATTACATTTTTGATAGAAACTTCAACCATTTGGTTGAAAATTAAACTATTTATTTGAAAATTTGACTATTTGCTAGAAAATTAACTTCTTTGTTGAAAATGCATGTATTTTACTGGAAATTAGTTTTTTTTGGTGAAAAATTATTCGTCTGGGTAAAAAATTCGTCTTTCAGGTTAAAAATTCAACTATTTGGTTGTAAACTCACGTATTTTGTTGAAAATTCGTTTTTTTCGTTGAGAATTAATTTTTTTATTTCTTCATAGAACATTGTTATTTTTATTAGAAAAGTGATCCTTTTATTGATTTGGTTGAGAATTTATGTATTTTATTGAAAATTCATCTTTTTTGGTAGAGAGTTATTGTTTTTGGTTGAAAATTCATCCTTTTTGCTATAAAATGCAACTTGTTTTGTTTCAATTTGTTTTGGTACCGGATTTAAATATTTTTTTTTAAATTTGCCCTGTTTGGTTGAATTCAACTGTTTTTGATTTTAAATTAAAATCTATTTTGGTAGGAAATTCAACTATTTGGTTGAAAATTAATATTTTCGCTGAAAATTCATATTTCCGGGTTGAGAATTATCCTGTTTTGTAAGAAATTCGTCTCTTGTGCTTGCAAACTCAACGGTTTGATAGAAAAATGAATTTTTTGGTTAAGAATTAACTTTTCTGTTGAAACACTAATATTTTTCTACAAAAATAATTTTCTTGAGCTCAACATTCAACTATTTGTTAAGGAATCAAACTATTTATTTCAATAATCATCTGTTTGGTTGAAAATTGATGTATTTTGTTGAAATATCGTCACTTGGTAAAAAAGTCATCCTCTTGGCAGAAAATTCATCTTTGAATTTTCGATCAAAAAAGGAATAGTAAAATGACAAGTCAAAGCAATTAATTTCCAACCGGAAAAAAAAAACAAATTTCCAACAAAAATAAATGAATGTTCAATCAAAGAGACGTTTTTTCAACTAAAATGATAAATCTTAAAAAGAAAAAAGAATCTTTAACAAGCGAGTTGAATTTTCAACCAAGTGGTTGCACTTTCAATCAAAGAAGATGAATTGTCAACGACAAATGTAATAGTTGTTATTTGAAAACAAAAATATTTTAATTTTAAATCTAAGACAGTTCAGCTTAATCAAAAAGAAACGAAATTTCAACAAAATATTAAATTTTCAAAGTTAAATGTTTGTCCAAGAAATATTTTTCACTCAAGAAAGAACAAATATTTTAACCAAAATATTAAATTTTGAAGGTAAAAAAGCGAATTTCCTACAGAACAGTTGAATTTTTAGTCCACAAATATGAATTTTCGACAAAAAAGTTTATTTCCAAGGTCTTAGTTAAATTTCCACCAAAATAGTTGAATTTTCAACTCAAGAAGACAAATTTTCAATAAAAGAGTAGAGTTTTCAAACAAAAAAAATTGAATTCTAACCAAAAATAGTTGAATTTTCAACAAAATAGTAAAAGTTCCAGTTAAAGAAATTAGTTTAAAAAGTGAGTTCTTCAACGAAATAGCTTAATTTACAACCAAAGATATGAATCTTCAACCAAAAAAATGAAGTTTTAACAAATTAGTTAAACTTTTCCCAAAGTAGTTGATATTTCAACTACAAAAGATTTTAATTAAAAACTGTTTAATTCAACCATGAAAGACGAATTATCAACAAAATAGTAAATTTTCAAACAAGTCAGAAATTTTCATTCAACCAGCTGCATTTTCAAGCCAAAAAGATGGAATTTCTACCAATTGAGATAAATTTTACAACCAAAAGAACGAATTTTCGACGAAGGAGTTGAATTTTCAACCAAGTCAGATTTTCCAGTCAAGAGAGAGAAAAATCTTTAACCAAATTGTGAATTCTTCAGCCAGAAAAAAAACTTTTAACAGAACAGTGAATTTTTTAACTAAAGAAAATTACTCTCAACCAAAAATAATAGGATTTCTAACCAAAAAGATGAATTTTAAACCAAGAAGATTTAGTTTCTTCCAAAAAAGACAAATTTACGACGAAAGACATGAATTTTCCATCGCATAGTTGATTTTTTAACTCAAAAAGATAAATTTTCAACCAAAGCTGGAATAGATAAATAGTTAGTCAAAAAAATTAATTTTCATCAAAAAAATGGAATTTTGCAACCAAATACGTAAGTTTTCAACCAAAGAAATGAATCTTTAGCCACAAAAAAATAGTTTTCAACAAAGTAGTTCAACTATTAACCTAATAGTTGAATTTTCAAACAGAAAATATGAATTCTCGACAATAAATATAATAGTTGATATTCCAACTAAGAAATATTTAAATTCAAAATCAAAAACATTAGAATTCAACCAAAAAAGACAAACTTCTAACAGGACACTTCAATTTTCAATCCATTAGATGCCTTTTTAACAAAGAAAGTTGAAATTTCTACAAAAAAAGATATATTTAAAAGTCAAAATGAAATTTAAAAAAAAAGTTGAATTCTCAACCAAAAAAAAAAGTAGCTCCTCAATAAAATGGATGAATTTTCAACTAAAATAAAGAATCTTCAACTAGAATGCTTAAATTTTCAGTTGAAAAAATTAATTATCAACAAAAAAAAAACGATGCTCAACTATGAAAATTCACTTTTCTTCTCTCAAAAAGTTGTTCTATACTTCTAAAAGATTTACAACCTCCTAGAACCAAGAAGGAATGTTTTAGAAAATTTTTAATTTCAGGGTGGGAAAAAAGTTCCAATTTTCCTATAATGGACTATAAATCTCTATAGCTCTGGAAATTACTTTCTTATCTACAAAAAGTGTTTTTTTAGATTTACTTAGAACAAATATTGGTCGAATCTTAATGATTTTTTATTAGAAAAGTATAGAAAATTTCTTCGAATTCTATGCGGTTTCAATGTATGTTTAATGTTTCAATGTTATCATGCCTTGCGACAAATTATTTATCTTTCCATTGCGTAACAACTTGACTTTGCCCTTGTAAGCTATTCATAATAAGGTCATAAATTAGTTGAATTTTTAATCCGCAAATATGAATTTTCGACGAAGAAGTTCGTTTTCAGCGTCATGGTAAAATTTTCTACCAAGATAGTTGAATTTTGAAATCAAAAAGACGAATTTTCAACAAAACAATAGACCTTTCAATCGAAAAGATTAACTTTTAACCAAAAATAGTTGGATTTTTAGTCAAAACAATGAATTTTTACCCGTAAAGATTGAGCTTCTACCAAAAAGACGAATTTTCAAGAAAACACATCAATTTTTAACCAAATAGTGAAATTTTCAGTTAAAAGAATTATCTGAAAAAAATGTTGCAACAAAATAGTCAAATTTTCAAACAAAAATACTTATTTTTCTATCCAAAAACATTAATTTTCAACCAAAAAGGTTGAGTTTGTCTCAAAAAAGACCAATTTTGAACCGAAGACATTAATTCTGAACCAAATAGTTGTACTTTCAACAAAAAAATATAAATTTTCAACCAAAAATGGAGTAGGTAAACTTTTCGTTAAAAAAATCAATTCTTACAAAAAAATGGATTTTTCAACTTGATAAACCTAAAATAATGAATTTTCAACTAGAATACCTGAATTTTCAGCTAAAAAAATTACTTATCAAACAATAAAAAAAAGAATGCTCAAGTATGAAACATAACTTTTTTTCTTTTGAAAAGTTCTTTTAAAGTCCTGAAAGATTCACAACTTCCTATGACCAAGAAGGAATGTTCTAGAAAATTCTGAATTTCAGTGTGGGAAAAAAGCTCCAATTTTCCTAAAATGGACTATAAATCTCTATGGCTCTGGAAATTACTTTTTTATCTTCGAAGATTGTTTTTTTAGAATTGTTTAGTTCAAATATTGGTGGAATCTTAATGATTTTTCGTTATCATGCCTTGTGACGAATTATTTATTTTTCTATTGTGTAACAACTTGACTTTGTCCTTCTTAATTGTTCATAATAAGGTCATAAATCTGAAGTAGGCTTACAACTCCACTTTGAAGGAAACAGTGTGATGAAAAACAAATAATTTCAAAAGACAAATGAGATAGCGACTTGTAATATACCGTGAAACATTTCGAAGAACATTCATTAGTTACACTTTTATCAGCATTCCTCAAAAGTGGTTTTCCATTATTTTAAGAAGATGAAGACCGCGATAGGTGTTTTGTGTTTCTGTTATGCCTTAGTGATTTTCACTAATCCTCTTGGTAAGTATAATAATATCTTTAATCAGACTATACTATTTAAAGTGCATTACTAATTGCAGTACATTTATTTACTCTTCAAGATCGTTCACATAAAAGAAAACTCTTCTTCTCCCAACGCATAGTGCCTTTTATTCGATAAATTGATAGAATTTCACTATTCACTAGTATAATTCTAATGAAAATTGATGATTGAGAAAAAATGATGAAGTGAGAAAAAATGATGCAACGTTTCGGTAACGGACCGTTACCCCCCTCAGGCATATTCTTCATAAAGGAACACATGTACTATTTAAAATTAGACCTTATATCCTAACAGTCATAAAAAAGTTACTATTAGTATATAATATCTAGTTTTAAAAGTCCATATGTTCCTTTATACAGAATATGCCTGGTGAGGTGTAACGTAGTACATGGTACACGTCACGTAGCTTCCCCCTTTCCATCGAACAGACGGACTTAAAGTGGAAGCGGAGAGGGGCAGGTGATAGGAGGACTGTATGTAACTCATCACCGACTCCGTGGTTCGCGCAGTGGTAGCGCATCGGGCTTCGAGCCGGCGGCCAGGGGTTCGATTCCCCGGAACAGAGACAATTTTTACTGACGCACACTCGACGCATTCAACACTTGACAGTCATCCTTCCTCTTCCCCCATTTTAAAGCAACAAGAAAAACTTTCATGTGACATATTATTGTGTCAACTCAGTTCCACAAGCTAAATCTAGTTAATTATTTTTCTCAATAATATTAATTCATTTATTCGGAATATTAATTATTCGTAACTGAAAAACTACTAATCCCTTAGTAACAATATATTAATTCATTCAAGGTTAAAACATATTGATTAGAAGAAGGTTATATAAATGGGAATCAAAGCCTGATTAGAGTCAATGTTGAATCAACAAAAATCTGTTTTGCGAAAACTTTTGTTTGAACTGAGAGCACATGCCGATATACTTTTTACATTCTCATCAGAGAATGTTTTAGATTTGTGTAAAATTTGACTCCCCCCCCCGTTTTTGTCAAATGTCCACGTTTTGAGACCCCCTGAACTCGAAAAACAGGTTTTTACGAATGTGTCTCTGTGTGTGTGTGTGTGTCTGTGTGTGTGTGTGTGTGTGTCTGTGGGTCTGTAAATTTTTAGTTTGTGAGCACGATAACTTTCGAAATAATTAATCGATTGGATTGGCCTTTGGTATACTCTTTTAGTGTCTTAAAATGAAGGTCAAGTTCGTTAGACAGCCATTTTGGACGAGAATTCAAAAAGTTAGAACTTTTAAACAAATTTTAAAACCACTTTTTTTTAAATTTACAAATTATATGTGCGGATCTTCGTAGTTCTCAGAATGTCGAACAATTTACCTTCATGACTTTTTTCGATAAAAAGAAAATTGTGAGAGTAACAGCATTTACAAAATTTAAACAAAGAAACAAAAATGGAAATTTTAAGCCAAACAATGCACGATGTGAAAAAATGTCAAGAAGAGGAAAATGTTTCTATTCGAAAGCCCTATAAGATTGTCATAACAACTTTTTGAATTTTCTTGAAAAATCGAAAATTCAAATTTTGAGCGAAACAACGCGAAATACGAAAGAAAGTTGAGATATGAAAATTGTTGTTTTTACGAAGACCTGTAAACTTGTTTCTAAACATTTTTTGGTAGGAGACATAATTTGTTTTTTAATTATAGAAAATAGTATTGGAATATTTTTATTTCAATTTTTGAGCCAAACGACGCGAGATAAGAAAAAAGTAGTCAAAAAAGAAATTTGTACATGAAGAATATATAACAGCGAGCGCGAAGCGCGACGACCGGATCGCGCGCCCTGGGCGCGCTGAAACTTGTAAGCGAAGCGAGCTGCGCGCGATCAGAATGTGCCCGCAAAGCAAAAAATTATGATTTTCTTTTGCAAATGCAATATATTTCAACTTGAAATCTTAGGAATTTAAAGTTCAGTTCAGTGATCAAATTTTGTCTAAACTGTAAAATCTAAGCCGATAAAATAAGAATATGTATTTAAATTGAAAATCTCAAACAGATAAATATTTTAATTGACATTATGGCTCCTTTTTGCATAAACATAAGTTACTTTCAGACAGTTTTTAGCTTTAAATGGTCATATTTTCCAAATTGTGCACATATACCGATTTTTGAATTTTAAGTAATTACAACCATCGAATTAGATGGACAGATGTTAAAGCATTTACGCTTCTAACGTATGGAAAATACGGAAAATAGCGATTCAAAAATTTCAAAACAGGAAGAAACCCATTTTGAAATTTTCCTCGAAATTTTCGTAAGTAATTACAATTTAACCATTCAAAGGTGGATTTTCATTTGAATTATTCAAGTATTATGTAACGCTTTGAAGGGGTATAGGGTCAATTACTTGAAAAAATTCCATACTAAATACTTGAATGGCTCTGTATCAAGAAAAATTATGCCTGCAAAAATCTAGAGACACCTGAAAAAAACCTGGAATTCTCAGGGATTTTTTTTCAGGATTTGAGTAGAGACCTGGATTTTTTAAAATCCAATTTTTAGGTTCCTTAAGATAATGAAATCTTTTCAAATGAGAAAGTTGATAGAGTATAAAAAATGCAAGTTAATCAAGATACTTTCATGTAACTTGCTGTATGCATACAATCATTACGGCTACTGGGAAAGTAAAAGTGGAAAATATAGTGAAGCATATATAATACGCGTGCACGCAAATCAGAAATGAGCACGAATGGTTTAGTTTCTTTGGGAATTTTTAATAATAATCATAAAAATGTTACTGAACAATTTCGATGAAATTATTGGATAGGTTCAAGCGTAAATCCGTATCTAGAAATGCCAACAACTTCAGCACTAATCATCAGTGAATTACGAGGCGTGCGTTTCGTGCTCTTCCTCTTCAGCCTTACGTAGATACGAGTGCGAATACGATGGTTCTATTGCATAATCTACATTACCCCTGCATACTACTTCAAGTCTGATTAGATCTCTTGAAGGAATATATATACACCTATGTAATGACTTTTAATGGGCAAATGATGGGTTTTGAATGGATTTTAAAGGACTCTAAATGGATTTCATGTGATAAGAGTTTGAAAACGCCACACAAGAAAGATAAAACAATAATTTCATAAATGTCGAATGAGCTTTCAGTGGCCAATACTTTTTTAAACTTAAATTTGAATTTTGTTGGAAAATAATAAATAATAACAATATTCTACTTGTCATGTATCAGAACCAACTTCTTGAAAGTGTTATTTTTGCTTCCTCATAGAGGAAACTTTGTAATGATAACAATTTCGAAAAAAATTTAAATTCGTTTAATTAAACGTTCCTAAATTGAAAAATGTCTAATACAATGTTCTAAGCAATTGTCCGGATGTATGTGTGGATGTGTGTGTGTGGATGTCACACTTTTTTGTGAACACGATAACTTGAAGACGATTGCAGATAAATTAATGAAATTTGGAGGGCTTATTTCTACAACTATTATCTCAAAACTGACCAAAGGATTTCTAAAACTTTTTTCATTAACATAATTCGAAGTTGATGCAAGAATAAAAAAGATTCTTTGCATTAAACGAATCGAATGGCCTATAATATTATCAAATTTTATTGGAAAGTAAGGAAGCTATGGTCATTTATAATATTTAAAAAATGTTCGTTTACAGTAACATTTAGTTTATTAATATAATTCAAAGTTGATGTGAGAATAAAAATGAATCCTTGATTCTAGACGAATCGATTGACCTATAATCTTAATACACTTTATTG
This sequence comes from Melikaiella ostensackeni, assembly GCA_032362435.1. NCBI lineage: Eukaryota > Metazoa > Arthropoda > Insecta > Hymenoptera > Cynipidae > Melikaiella > Melikaiella ostensackeni. The sequence goes on along the minus strand of JAUMHM010000050.1, from coordinate 8,483,115 downwards.
AATGGTAAGGAAATTATGGTCATTTATAACACTAGTTTACAAATTTTTGGTTCATCGCGTGTACTTAAAATAAAAAGTGTTTTCTAGACTAATTTTGGGTCACTGAAGAAGAAAAAGACACTAATTTATTTTTCCAAAGAAGCATTTTCAACATATTTGTAAAAAACGTGTTGTGTGGCTCTTTTTTCAGTTACTGGCTGTTTTGTGTGGGAGAGAACAATTAAACTTATGTAGGAAGAATAATTAATCACACTGCTGGTAATATTAAGAATAAAGTTTATTTAACACAGAATCCAGAATATTGAAAGGAAATTTATGAAGACGAGATCCGATTTACAAAATTAGAGAACATAGGCTCGAGACGAGGTCGAGTGTTCTTCTTGAAAGCGCAAGGAATTCTGATGATTGAAACTTAGGGA
>JAUMHM010000050.1:8445953-8469201 GCA_032362435.1 Melikaiella ostensackeni | reverse complement strand
CTGAAGAGGGCCACTATCGTGTGCCGAAACGTCTGAAGCAATTTAAATTGTATTCAATTATTGGACCCTAAAGCCAAGTCGATCACCAAAAATTCCAAAATAATTTTACGATTGAGGGTCAATATAATCCCACCTCTACATATTATAAGTTTATTATTTGAAAAATTTCATGCTACTATTTAGCTATTTTTTTAAAAATTTATGACACTAGTGACACTATTTTTTATCCTGAAAGTTCTTTCTGTTACAAAAGTAATATAGAAGAGAGAGAAAATATATTCAGGCATTTATGCCTGAATATTTTTATTTTTCTTTCTAATTTAGATTTCTAATTTATTTAGGTTTTTTTATTTATTTTATTTTTATTTATTTTTTTTTATTTAGGATTTAGGTTTCTAATTTAGATGTTTCATTTAACAGGTGTGTGCTCTCCGAGTGACAGAAAAGGCACGAGGACGCATCCTGAAGAATGGAGGTGAAATCATCACCTTTGATCAGTTGGCTCTCCGTGCCCCAACTGGCAAAAAAACTGTCTTGATGCAGGGACGTCGCAAGGCCCGTGAGGCAGTGAGACACTTTGGACCAGCTCCTGGTGTTCCCCACTCCCACACTAAACCCCTCGTCAGATCTAAGGGTCGTAAGTTTGAAAGGGCCCGTGGCCGAAGACGTAGCTGCGGTTACAAGAAGTAATTTGCGTTCCATCGCCGACATTTATTACACTCCTTACCTTCTACAAGTACATTCGTTTACGCTCTGTATTTTTACCATTACATTGTCTCTGTAAGAGGTACGTGGGAAATAAATATTGGCACTTGTACAATTCACAATTTCTCTCGGATATTGAGGATCATTTTATTAATAAAACTTAATTACAGCCAATGTAGACGAATTTTTAAAGTCCAAACTCACAAGTTTCTTAACTTATTCACCGTCGCTTTTCTTCAGTGACAGCAAAAAGGGGAATTATTGTGATTAATATATTGAATAATATATTGATTTAACGAGGAATTCATTTTATCGTTTAAGGAATTGATACATACAGATTCTGATTCTGCATTTCCTTCCTCTGTATTTACTTCTAGTTCTTCTAATTTTTCCTCGTCGTCTGATGGCGGATCGTCTGCGAGAGTGACAGTCGGGAAATATAATTTTGATTCTTCAACAGCTTTCTCTGGGTTTTCGCTTACGTGATAAGGACCGATACCAGCGAAAGTCAAAAAAGCTTCGGAACCGACTTTTTTTACAGTACATACGAAAGCTTCGTAGCTTTAAAGACATGAGAGATTCTTATAAATTAATCAGCATTCATAATAATCAGGAGTATTTTTTCACTTTAGTCGAAATATGCCTACCTAGTTTTTTCTGTATCTTTTGATTCGAATTCTTCTATTGTCGAAGCAATTAACTTTGCTTCCGGTGGTTTGTCCCGTTCAAATACTCCGAAATGTACAACTTCTGAACTGTACATTTCCATAACTACTTTCAGCTCGTTTTTTCTAGTACTATCGTATTTAAAAACAATAATAGGAACCTTATAGGTTTTATCTTCGTACTAAAATAAAAAATTTAATAAATTACATTCAGAATAAATTAAAATGTAAATTCCTCTTTAACGTCCAACATCCGAATTTAACTACGAAATTCTTGGAAATTGAAAAAAAACAAGAATCTAACAATCTAATTAGCACAACACACTTAAGTGCCTGCATTCAAATTTTAAGAAACCAAAAAAAAAGACGGCAACAACAAAAAAAGACGTTTTTTTTTTAATTTCCAAGAATTTTCTAGCTAAAGTAAAAAAGATCTTTAGCATCCTTGGAATTTGTTACTTTAATGAAAGGATTATAAATTTACTTACAGGGTGTGTAGAGTCTAAAAATTTGCGAAAAATGGTTTTATAAAACAAAGCTTTATTTCTGGAATTCGGGGGTGCCCAAACTACAGGAAATTTGTAGTTTTCTTTGTCGCTGGGGATTGAAGCTGGTCGATGTCTTTGTGCAAAGCTGCAAAATAATTTAATTTTGTATTTACAGACTTCCAAATTTATTTTATGATTAATTTTCACAATTTTAAAACGCGTTTAAAATTGAACAATGCTTTTAAAAAGTTTGAAACTAAACTTGTAAGAATCTTGTCGATTAATAATTTTATTCTTTAAATTTAAAAATACGTACGATCCTTCAACGAGAGGGTGTTCAGAATTCGGGAGTTTGGGTTCTCCAAACAAAAGATTTAGAAGATACTTCTCGACGTCCATTTCTGATTTCTTTTGGTTGAGTTTGAGCCGCATAAAAAGACATTTTCCATCTAATAGTAATTCTTTGTCTTCTTTTGATACTTCATAGCCTGACTAATCATGTTCAAAAAAATAAAATAACTTCATTCAATATTCATTTTATTAATTTATTCTCCTTTATGTATCGTTTCTTATTGAAGAATAAGATTATACCTCTTTAAACATTTCCGGAACCATATTTACTTCTACTTTTTTCCTAAATTCTTGTTCAATATTATAATTTTCAGGAAGTATCTCTTCAACAAGTTCCACATAAGGTGGACTAGCTTTTTTATCTCGTCTGTGTCCTTCTTCATCTTTAAAAACCCACGGGTATAATAAAAGACAAGTTTCTGCAGCCAAAGAAGTAGTCATATGGAGCATTTCATCTTCATATTTAGCCTTTGCTTCAACTTCTATATATTCCAAAATCTTAAATTAGTATCTTGTAATAAAAAAAGGAAATATAGATTAAAAATAATTGTTCGTAGAACCTCTCTGAGTTTTTTTCGCTACCTCCTTTGCTAGTCTAGCTTCTTCGAGTATTTTGAGCCTCTTTTTCTCCTCTGGACTTCTTTGAGAGACGGGAATGTTGAAGCTAGAATAATTTGATAAAAATTTTAAATTAAGAAATAATTGAAAATTAAAATTACATACTCATGTGGTTCTCCTTTCTGAACTCTTTCTAATTCTTGATTAAGAACTCTCAAAAGTTCCGGACAGTTAGCACCGAAAACTAGATTAACCATTTCTCCATTCTGAAATTGAGTGTAATAATTGAATATGATTGAAGTACTTTTAATTTATTTAATATTAATTATAATCTGATAATAACGACTTACATGGATAAACATCCAAGTTGGTTCACTTTTGCCTCTGAAGCGTTCCAAGGAAGTGATGTTGTCACACTTAGCCTGAAATATATGTTTTATATCACAAATTGTAAGTCAGAAAAAAATTCTTTTTTTTTTAAAAATAATTTTAGAGGATTTGAATGTTGAATTACGATAGCATAGCTCAGTGTGTCCCCTCCTAGTTCCATTTTTACTTTTTTCAAAATGCTGACCATGCCAGTGCAGGGTCCGCTCCAGTCAGAATAAATATCTGCAACTTTAATTTATAAATAAAGTAAAGTAACTATAAATCATGAAACTTAATTATAAAGGTTTAGGTACTCACCGACTAAACCGTTTCTTTCCAAAATTTTCGCCCACTCTTCGTCTGTAGAAACTTCCGTTTGCAGAGCAGCTGGCTGAGTTTTCTTTGCCATTTTTTTAGAGGTGGTTAATCCTCCCTTAAAATTATAATACTCAAATTAATGATAAGTAGTAAGTACTGAATATAATTCTTATGCCTAAATTTCAAAACTAATTCACTTTCATTATTAATGATTCCATTCAAAATGTGTACTGTTTTGAATGTGAATAAAAATTTTTCATGATTTAAATTCGAATCAAAATTTCCAATTGAAATTTATTATTAAATTAGATCGAAGTTGATATTAATTTATGGAATACCCTTTTGCGACGAAGCATGTTGACTGTATTAATTTAAATCACTTTATTTTGAAATTGAAAAATTTGATAGTCAAACGACGTTCAATTTTTTATTTATAGAGCAATATCGATAATTTCGTCCTTCGTTCGACAAACTCCTACAAGGAACTGAATATCTTTGAACTGAAATCAGTCTAATATAATTTCCTCTTAGCCGGTCTGAGGACGTCGGTGACATTGAAGGCACGCGAATTCTTATAGTTAAATATTAGGGATTCTATCAGGCACTAATACTAGGGTTGGTAATTATAGAGAAGCTATGACACAGTATGCATGGCAAAAGAAAGGTACTTAATGTCAAAGTATTTTTACTGGGTTGAACAAATTATAGGACAGAACAATTTATATTCTTACTTGAATTTATAGAACTTGAGTTATTTCAACAAAATTTATTAGTTTTTTATATTTAACAATTATTATTTCTCTTTTTGAATTTACAATAATGGACTTCTTCTGTTCAGGATAAAAAGAAAATCAAAAATGGAATTTTTATTTTTTTATTTCAATTAAAAATAAATAAATCTGAAATGTTGAACATTCTTCATCGTATTTATTTTTTTATCTTAATAAGAGTGATTTTAATCAATTCTAATTATTTAAAATTTGTTCAAACTATTATTTAACCATATTTTTTATTCAAAATTTTATTTGGGGTTAGTGGTACAATACATTTTTTACGTACTTTTTAATTCGATGGTTTTCATATTCAACTCATAAAAGACTATTATTATTCATCACATAGATTTTTTTAAACTTGCATAACTTTTTAATTTCTTTGAGAATGTTGATGTTCGTTGTTGGCTTTAGGTTCAGGTAAAATTGAATACAAATTAAATTGTTTCAAACGTTTCGACACACAATGTGGCCCTTTTCAGTGAATTTTATGAAATCTGTAAAGAATTACATAATTCCTTGTAGGGACTCAAATTTACAATGACAAAATGTTTTTCTTTAGTTGATACCGAAGTAGGAAAATAAACAGGGTTGCTACAGGTGAGGAAATTCCAGGAAGTTAGGGAATTAAAAACTGGTCAAGGAAAGTCAGGGAATTTTCGAAAAACTAAAGTTGAAGGTGATAAAATTCTGTATGACTGTTGTCACTAAAAATGCTTAAGATCAATTTAAAAAAAACATTTTTTTGCATTAACGTTATTAATTACTTAGGTGTAAGGTTGTTTTTCTCAGTGATGGGTAAGTTACTTTTTAAAAGGAACTAGTTATCGTTGTTGTTACATAACGAAAAAAGTAACTACTTATCGTTATAGTTACCGATTCAAAATGTAACTTTTTCTTAGTTGTATTTCCCAAAAAGAAGTAACTATCGTTACTTTTTTATTTACTTTTGTATTTTAGAAATATGTATCCAAATTTAATTTTTACAAAACTTTATTCATAACTTTTGAGTGATAGTTGTTACACTTTTTATTGAAAGTCGTAGGTTAGTCATGACCCACATTATATTTCAAAAACAAGGAATGTTTTAGAAAATTTTGAATTTCAGTGTGGAAGAAAAATTGCAGCTTTCCTATTTTGGACTATGAATCTCTTTGGCGTTGAAAATTAATTATTTCTTTCTATAAGTGTTTCTTTAGATTTACCTAGTTTATGACCTCCACTTTTAGAAGATTTACAATATTCTAAGACCAACAGAAAATGTTTTAGAAGAAGTTGAATTTTCAAAAAAAAAGGGATAAATTTTCAACCAAAACAGACATATCTTCAACAAAATACATGAATTTTCAAATAAAAAAGATAAATATCTAACAAAATAGTTGAATCTTCAATTAAACAATAAAAATTTTAAACCAAAAATGGAATAGTTAAATTTTCATTTGAAAAAATGAATGTTTAAGCAAAAAAAATGTTAACAAAAGAGTTAATTTTTCAACGAAAGAAATAAATTTTCAACTAAAATGATGAATCTTCAACCAAAAAAAAAAATTTAACAAAGTAGTTCAACTTTCAACCAAAAAAGGTGAAATCTCGATAAAAAAGGTAATAGTTGAAATTTCAACCAAAAAGACGAATTTTCATCAAAATAGGTAAATTTGAAACCAAAGAAATGAATTTTCAACGAAGAAGATAATTATTTACCAAAAAAGACGAATTTTTAACAAAATACAGGATTTTTTTCAACTGAAAAAAAAAACAATTTTGAACGAAAAAAGATGAATTCTCAACAAAAAATGTAATAGTTGATATTTCAACCAAAAAGTATGTCTGTTTTAAATAAAAAACAGTTGCATTCAACCAAAAAATAATAATTTTTCAACAACATAGTTAAATTTGCAGTCAATACAGAAAAAAATCAACCAGATTGTTGAAGTTTCAAGCCAAAAAGGCGAATTTTAAACAAAATAGTTGAATTTGAAATCAAAGAGATAAATTTTCAACCAAGAACATAATTCTTTAACAAAAAAAGACGAATTTATAATCAAAATTCAAAATACATAAATTTTCAACTAAAAAAGATTAATTTTCAACCAAAAATGGGATAGTTAAATTTCTAAATGAAAAAATTGATTTTTAAAGGAAAAATATGAATTCTCAACGACAAATTAAATAGTTCATATTTCAACCAAAAAACAGTTTAATTTTTGATGAAAAACAGTTATATTCAACCAAAAAAATAATTCTCATCAAAATAGTTGAATTTTCAGTCAAGAGAGAAATAAAATCAACCAGTCTGTTGAAATTTCAAGCCAAAAAGGCGACTTTTTAACAAAAAAGTTGATTTTTGATCAAATAATAAAATTTTTACCCAAAAAGATGAATTCTCAATGAAAGATGTAATAGATGAAATTTCAACCAAAAAATACAAATTCTCAACAAGATTGTTCAAATTGAAGCTAATGAGATGAAATTTTCAATTGAAAAAATTAATTTTGAACGAAAGAAGATGAATCCTCAACTAAAAGTGTAATAGTTCATACATTAAAAAAAATTAATTTTAACAAAAAAAAAAATTAATTTCAAATCAAAGACAGTTTAATTCAGCCGAAAAACTAATTTTCAACAAAACACTTGAATTTTTAACCGAATGAAATGATTTTCTTTCAAAATCGTTTAATTTTGAACAAAATAATTAAATTTTCAACCAAATAATAAATAAAATAACTGGGATACTTAAATTTCCGGTTGAAAAAATTCATTATCGACCAAAGAGAAATGAATATTTAACCCTGAAATTATTATTTTTAGTTCTTTCTAAGTGTTTTTATAGATTTTAAAAAATTTTGAATTTCAGGGTGGGAGAAAAATTTCAGTTTTCCTATATTGGACTATAAATCTCTAAGGCTATCTGCCGCCACAAATTTGAATAGTGAAAATGAAAAAATAGTTGGAAAAGCAATAAAAAATTGATTGATTGTCGTAAAAAAGACTTGTGAACTACATTTCGAAAGTAACTAAGAAAGTAACGATTTTTATAGTTACAGTTACTGGAAAAAATGTAAATAGTTACCAATTCGTTACTTACTTAAAAAAGTAATTTCGTTACCACTATGGTCACCAAAAAAAAGTAACAAGTCACAATAACTAGTTAAAAGGAACTAGTTACTTTCCATCCCTGATATTCACGTAAATTTGATGAAAAGTAGCTTTTTTAGCCTTCTCAATATTTATGTCAGAGAAAAACAGAGGCTTCACTAAAATTACTTCCATGAAATTTTTATTTAGTATAATATATCTTATAACTTTATACAAAAGCGAGATCGCTGAACTTGAAAACTAGAGATTGGCAGCTCTTTTAATTTTGGTGAAATTTAGTGAGTTTATATACAACTTTGAAGATAGCCTTCTTTCTTTGGCTTTTGACAAACGTGAATATTGAATATTTTGTCTAAAACTACTCTCTGAAAGAAAGAAATTCAACCGTTCAACTTTGAAATCGGTTATGAATTGAATTTTTTATACAGGTTTGAAAATGAAAGCAAAATTAATGAATAAATCAAATTTCAAAAAAAAATTTCACGTAAATTTTTCAATCGAAAAATCTAATACTTCGTTTTTGGAGGCTTTTGGGCACCTACTTTTGGGGAAAAAATTGCGAAAAAGAAAAAAAACCCTAGCGAGATTTTTGAATAAACTTGATTTTTTACTTTTCTTTGAAGGTTATTATATATATCTTCATAGAAATAATTCCAGACTGGAGCTTCTTTGGCTTGAAGTCAGTGATTTGACTTCCAAAAAAGGCTTCAAATGTTTAATACCCTCGGACCCCTTGAAATTATTAAAATTATTTGAAACAGGTGCATAAAATCAGTTTTAATAGTTTTTGAGAAATTCCTCCTTTTTAGAACATTCTCTGTCTAAAGTATCCTGAATAAGAATTTAAGAGTTTAAAATTTCCCGTAAAATTAAAAAAATTGAATGTTCTATCTTTTACAGTTTGGGAGATATGCAGTTTTAAGTTCTCTACGGAACTAAAACAAATATCAAAAAATATCTTTCTGAAGAAAAAAGTATCCTTAAAAATAAAAACAAGTATTAAAAAAGTAGCTTTTTTAAATCAGTCAAAAATGAGTTTTTTCAAAATATAAATGAAGTGTAAAAATGATTCAAATCAAAAAAAGAACGTATTTAAAAGGAATGTCTCATAATTTTTAATAAAGTTGTATACTTTTCAACCAATTAGTTGAATTTTCGACCAAAAAAGATTTTAATTTTAAACCAGAAATAGCTGAACTCAACCAAAAATGATGAATCCTCAATCAAAATAGATTGATTTTCAACCAAACAGTTGAATTTGTAACCAAAAAAGAAGATTAGAAGAAATTTCTACCAGAATAGATAAAGTTTTAAACCAAAAAGACGAAATTTAACAAAAGAGTAAAATTTTCAACGAAAAAAGATTTTTCAGTAAAGGAAGAAAAACTATTTCAACCAAATTGTAGAAGTCTTAAGCCAAAAAGAGGAATTATCTTCAAAGCAGTTGAATTTTCAAACCGAAAATATGGATTTTCAACAGAAAAGTTCATTTCGAACCAAATAGTTCAGTTTTCTACCAAAGTAGTTGAATTTTCAACAAAACAGTTGAACTTGTAACCAAAAAGATGAAATTCAACTAAAATGATGAATCTTCATCCAAAATAATGAATTGTTGACCGTTGGAGATTCAATAAAAAAACGGCGAGCCGTTTTCCATAAAATCGTCTTTATTCAATTTTTTGAAAATGAAGAAAAAAAAAGAAAAGAAAAGAAAACACTGATTTTTCAACAGTTGAATACTCAACAGTTTGAAAATCAATTGTTAAAAATTCAATTGTTGAAAATCATATTTTTCAATTCGCTTCAATTTTCAGCAGCTGAATTTTGTATTAAAAACAATTGTTGAAAATGTTTTATTTCCACAATTTTACAAATTTTAAAACATAACATTTTTTACTCTTGTTTTTAATATAAAGTTCGCTTTATTCTTGAATTTTCAACTGTTGAATGTTCAACTATTAAAAATTAAAGAAAACTGAACACTGATTTTTCAACAGTTGAATTTTCTTCTACTTTCACCACTTGAATACTCAACAGTTTAAAAATCAACTGTTAAAAATTCAATTCAATTCATTTACAAATTTTAAAACATAACATTTTAAACTCTTGTTTTTAATATAAAGTTCGCTTTATTCTTGACTCTTTAACTGTTGAAAATTCAACTATTAAAAATTAAAGAAAATTGAACACTGATTTTTCAACAGTTGAATTTTGAATTTTCTTATACTTTCAACAGTTGAATACTCAATAAATTAAAAATCAATTGTTAAAAATTCTACTGTTGAAAATTTAATTTTCAATTTGCTACTGTTTTAAACTGCTGAATTTTGTATTAGAAACAAGTGCTGAGAATTCTTTATTTACATAACTCATAATACCTTTCTTCCATTCTTTATTTTAAAAAAACTGAAATTTCCTAGCACGATCAATTTTTTATCACTCTACTGAGTAAAATAGCGAAAAATTCCTTGTCTGATAAAGTATCAAAAAAGTAAAAAAGTGTGGAACTTCGAAACCTGAATATGGCTTTTGGAACGTATTTTTCACTGAAAAATTTGTCTGAAAATTGTTTTCATTTTAGTTTTTGTAAATTATCTTATTTATAGTGCATGATAGATGAAAATTGTACGTATATAAGTTGAAGTACGCTTAAATTTCAATAAATCTGAAAAAGAGATGTTCTATCTCTCACAAGTCCGAAGTTACAACGTCATGAAAAATACCATTTTTTATAAAATTTTGTCAAGCATTGAGTTTTTTTGAAATAACTTGTTTCTGGTGCTCTTCACGTAAAAGGTTGTTTTTGTGATAATAAAAATACGTATTAATCCCTGCAAAACTCAAAGAAATCAACTCAATCAATTTCAATCGTTCATTACAGGTATTTTTTATTGATTAATATTGGGAAAATCTCACCGCGCTGACACGCACTGTCCGTAAATATGCCGAAATTCAGAACGCACGATGAAAATCGTTACGAAATTTGTCTACTGTGTCTAGGGAACACGAAAAAAATTGCACTACAAACAAGTTATTTTGAAACATCTCAAAGCCTAACAAAATATAATAATAAATGGCATTTTTCAGGATGCTGTAACTTCGGACTTATGAGAGATAGAGCATTTTGTTTTATTAGATTTGGTATAAATAAAGAGTAATTCAACTTATCTAAGTACAATTTTCATCTACGATGTACGGTAAATGAGATTATTTACAAAAAGTAAAATTAAAAACATTTTCAGAAAATTTTTTCACTAAAAAATACATACAGAAGGCCATATCTCCCAAACTATAGATAGAATATTTTTTTTAGTTTTAGGGGAAATGTTACATACTTAAATTATTGTTTAGGCTACTTTAGACAAAGGATGCTCTGGAAAAAAGAAATTTCCAAAAAAATGATTGAATCTGAGTTCCATTTTGAAGTTATTTCCATGAAATGAAACTAAAAAAAGTCAGAAAAAGATTCTAATTACCCAAACGAGAAAAAAAATCTACTTCGAAGGATGAAATGAAAAAAGAAAAAAATGGCTACCGGGAATTATTATCTGAAACATAAATGATTTTGAACACTAAAAGTGGTATATCTCAGTCAATTTATGAGATATCTTGACTTAACTTGGTGGGTACATAGAACCCACCAAAGTACAAAAATTCTGTAAGTTTGGGAGATATCAATTGGAAATTGAAAAAATGAGCTATAATCGAATTTAAAAAAAAAAAAAAAAAAAAGTTTGACAAAAGGTCGTTTGCAGGTTATAATTTTATTTTATACCAAAGTATAGCTTACACATTTTTACTAAATAAATTCAAACTTTTTTTTCAGAAAGATGTCATCATGTTCTAAAAGCAGTTTTGATGCATTGTAAATATATTTATTTTTAAAGAAAATTTTGCATTTTTCAGTCATTTTCATTTATTTCTGGAACATTTCTAATATGCAGACGCACCTGCAGCCAAAAACAATCGATCGATTTCGATGAAACTTTACATAAATTTAGTAAATAAAGTGTATATATGCCGCTTCTTCAGGGGAAAGTGATCCATAAACATATCATGGAGTTAAATTTGAATTTATCAAAAAATTTACTATTTTTAACATGCAAACATATCGACAACCAAAACCAATCGATCGATTTCGATGAAACTTTACGTAGGTATAATAAATAAGGTGTATATATGCCGCTTCTTCAGGGGAAAGTGATCCAAAAACATATCATGGAGTTAAATTTGAATTTATCAAAAAATTTACTATTTTTAACATGCAGACATATCGACAGCCAAAACCAATCGATCGATTTCGATGAAACTTTACATAAATATAGTAAATAAGGTGTATATATGACGCTTCTTCAGGGGAAAGTGATCCATAAACAAATCATGAAGTTAAATTTGAATTTATCAAAAATTTTACTATTTTTAAAATGCAGACATATAGACAGCTGAAACCAATCAATCGATTTTGTTGAAACTTTGCTTAAATATATTTAGTAGATAAGGTGAACGTATGCCGTTTTTTCAGGGGAAAGTGATGCATAAGCGTACCACAGAGTTAGGTTTAAATTTATATGCAAAAATTAACAATCTCCAAAATATGCAGACACAAACCCATCATCGGCTAAGTTATACTGATTTTTTACCAGATTCTTGGACAAAATTTTTCAAATAATAATTCTATACGTTTGAATGATATTAATTGAAAATTGGAGAAATCCGTTGAACCCAAAATTGAAAAAAATGATTAGGAAAAAGTCGACTGTAGATTAAAATTTTATTCCAATGTTTTCAAAAAAATTTATTTATGCGGAATAATAAAAAAATTATAAATGGCGCTTTTTAATAAAAGGAATTGGTTCAATGAATTAGTTTATTGAACAATTTTTCTTGTTTGATGAAAAAAATAAATTCATAGTTAAAAGAAATAAAAAAACATTTGGCGGGCCTGTAATATGATAATTTATTAGTATTATTGTTGCTGCTGTGTTGGCACACTTATGTTTATTATCTAAAGACAATAATAGGTCCGCTAAATTTTTGTTATTCCTCTAAACTGGCAGTTTATTTTTGTTATTAAGAAGAAATTGTTAAATAAATTAATTTATTAGACGTATTCCTTTTATTAAAAAACACTTCTACTCATAAATTTTCCAATTTTCGTATTTGGCGCAATTTTTTCACACGTAGTGTTTTTGGTGAGACACATAATAACCTCAAAAGAAAAATTAAAAAATCAAATTTATTCAACAATTCCCCTAAGGATTTTTTTCTTTTTGGTCTCATAATGATCGTGGGGTATCACAGAAATGAGTAAAAAAAACCGAGAGGTGAGAGCCCTTTTGGGCAGAAGTCAGCCGAGAAACACCATGTGACATGGTCGCGCAGAATTTGTACTGAAATAAAAAAAAAAGTCTTTGGAATGACCCAACTACATTTATAATTTCAAGAAAACGTCTCATAATTCAAACTACAGAATTCTCGACTAAAAACTGACTTGCGGGTCGATTGCGAATCGATTGAAATTATTTAATGCCTCACACTTTCTCTTTTTGCAAATCACTTTCCTTACTAAATATTGTTTTGAAATTCTCCCAAATCCATATGATCTTAAATCCTTTAACTCGCTTGAGATTAAACTATATCATAAAGCAATATTCTCTTCAAAAAATAGTTTTTATCGAGGAAGAAAAACACTCCAACGAAGGAAATTTTTTTTTACCTGATTAGAAGATACTGTCGAAACTAAAGTGGCTAATAGGGCAAAAAAAGCCAACGTGACGTGCATTCTCGGATGGAACCGACGGCTATCAGGTCATACAACCTTGTACCTTACAACGGGAGTATGACACTACGCGTATTGTTTTAATTCGATCGGCCAAACTACCGGCCCACTCGACGGACACTTTCACACAGGCTTCAATCCCTGTGCCACATCTTTATTTATACGGAATACTGGACAAACTAGTACTCCGAGTGAAAATTTAGGCTAGTCGTATGTTAATTTCTGGCAAATAAGTATCGGACGTATAAAATCGAAAATCGCCACTTAATATAGCATCATTTCTTTTGGAAAGCAGAAGATTTGCCAATGTGTTTTTGTCTAATAATAATTTATTACCTGAAACCTCATCTGCTGGGAATTCCACTTGACTAGGGTGTTGTGGTTAAAAAGAGAAAATTCCAAAATCTTTAGATTACGGCTTTATAGCCAAAGTAGAGTATCCTCGTGATGTTAGATAATAAAATGTAAGATATTGCCGACAACGTTGATGATAATAATAATGCAATACTAATTGCTTTATTACATAAATTTTGTAAGGAATTGAACATTTAAAACTCCAAGGTAAAATATATAATGGAAATTATGGTAAAAGTGACTTCAGGCTTCACAGCCCAAGATGCTCTCAAAACAGGGGAAATGGGGTGATTTTTCAAGAAAATAGAGGAATAAATTATAAAATATATTATATTTTGAACTAAATAGTGGAATTATCAACTGAACAAGATGAATTTTTAACAAAAAAGTTCATTTAAACCCAAGAAAGAAGAGTTTTCAACCACAAAGTTGAATATTCAATCTAACAGTTGCATTTGCAACCAAATAGTTGAACTATCAAGCAAAAGATAAGGATTTTCAATCCGAAAGAATGGATTATCTATAAAAAAAGACAAAACAGTGGAAGTATCGACCAAAAAAGATGAATTTTCAACAAAATAGTTGAATTGTCAACAAAATAATGGAATTTTGAACTGATTAATAGAATTTTTACCCAAAAGAGATGAATTCTGAACCCAAAATGCAATAGTAGTCTTTTTAAATGAAAAGAATTGACTTTCAACCAAGAGAGACGACTTTTAAAAAAAATAATTGAATTTCCAACCGAAAAAGTTGACTTTTTAACAGAATTGTTGAATTTTCAACAAAATAATAAAATTTTCAACCAAAATACACTAATTCTGAACCAAAAGTATAATAGTAGAATTTTCGATTATGCAAAAACAATTAACTTTCAACCATAAAAGATGAATTTTCAACCAAAAGAGATGACTTTTCTACCAAAAGATGAATTTTCAATAAAAAAAGGACAAATTTCCTATCTGAAAACACGAATGTTGAACAAAACAGTTGAATTTTCAACCAAAAAGTTGACTTTTCCATCATAAGATGAATTTCCAATCCAAAAAGGATGAATTTCCTATCTAAAAAGACGAATGTTCACCAAAACAATTCAATCTTAGAACAAAAAAAAAATACATTTAACAAAATAGTTGAATTTTCAACAGAATAGTATAACTTTCAACCAAAAAAGATTAATTTTAAATAAAAAATATAACAGTAGACTTTTGAAATAACAAGAATTAACTTTGAACAAAAAAAAAACAATTTTCAACCAGTTGAAAACAGTTGAATTTTCGACCAAAAAAAAAAATGAATTTATAACAGAAAAGTTGAATTATCAACCAAATAGTAGAATTTTTAACATAAATAGATTAATTTTGAACCAAAAATATAATAGTAGATCTTTCAAATAAAAAGATTTCACATTCAACTAAAAAATTAAGAATTTTCAACTAAAAAACATGACTTTTTAACAAAATAGTTGAATTTTGAACAAAACAATAAAATTTTCAACCAAATACTAGAATTTTTAACGATAAGAGATCAATTTCGGGCCACAAATATGACAGTAGACTTTTCAATTTAAAAAATTAACTTTCAACCATAAAAGATGATTTTTCAACCAAAAAAGATGACTTTTTCACTAAAAGATGGATTTTTAATCCAGAAAGGACGAATTTTCTATCCAAAAAGACGAATGTTCAACAGAACAGTTGAATTTTCGACCAGAAAGATGACTTTATAGGAGAATAGTTCAATTTTCAACAGAATAATTAAATTTTCAACTAAACACTAAAATTTTTAATCAAGAGAGATAAGTTCTGGACCCAAAAATATGTTGAATAAAAATATTTGAAAAATATATAAAAATATAATAATGAAATATATAATATATATACAATAAATTTTATACCAAAAAATGAATTTTTTATCCAAAAATGACGAATTTTTCATCTAAAAAGACGAATGTTCAACAAAACAGTTGAATTTACGACCAAAAAGATGACTTTTATGCAAAAAACATGAATTTTTAATCCAAAGAGGACGATTTTTCTATCTAAAAAGACGAGTATTCGAGAAAACAGTTCATTTTTCAACCAAGCAGTAGAATTTTTAACCAAAAAGGTGAATTCTGAACGTAAAATATAAGAGTAGACTCTTCAAATAAAAGAATTGACTTTCAACCAAAAAAGATTCCTTTTTAACAAAATAGTTGAATTTTTAACCAAAAGAGGAGAATTCTGAACGTAAAATATAAAAGTAGACATTTCAATGAAAAACTATATACTTACAACAGAAGAAGACGACTTTTCTACCAAAAGATGAACTTATAATCCAAAATAAAACCAATTTCCTATCTGAAACGAGTTTAAAAAAAAAAAACACAGTTAAACTTCCGACCGAAAAATGGCTTTTCTACCGAAAGACGAATTTATAATTCAAAAAGGACGAGATTTCCACCTAAAAAGACGATTGTTCAATAAATCATTCGAATTTTCTACCAGAAGAAAAAGAAATTTTTACAAAATAGTTGAATTTTCAAGAAAATTATGAGATTTTCAACCAAATAGTAGAATTCTTATCTAAAAAGGATGAATTCTGAACGAAAAACATAAGAGTAGACTTTTCAACAAAAAAGAATTCACTTTCAACCAAAAAAGACGGCTTTTCTACCAAAGGATTTCCAATTGAAAAGGACCAACTTCCTATCTAAAAAGACGAAAGCATAACAAAACAGTTGAGTTTTCGACCAAAAAAAAAAGAATATTTAAGTAAATAGTTGAATTATCAACCAAACAGTGGGATTTTTAAACTAGAGAGATTAATTCTGAACCAAAAATATAAAAGTAGACTTTTCAGATAAAAAGAATGAACTTTCAACAACAAAAAAAGAATTTTCAACTGAATAATAGAACTTTTAACCAAAAGAGATCGATTCTCAACCAGAAATATATATGTAGACTTCTCAAATAGAAAGAATTAACTTTAAACCAAAAAATATGAATTTTCAGCTAAAAAAGATTACTTTTCAACAAAATAGTTGAATTTTCAATCAAACAGTTGAGTTTTCAACCAAAAGACGTGATTTATGAACGTTAAATATAAGTGTAGGCTTTGCAATGAAAAAGTATTCACTTTCTACCAAAAAAGACGACTTCTCGTGCAAAAGATGAATTTTCAATACAAAAAGGACAAATTTTCTATCTTGAAAGACGAGTATTTAGAAAAATAGTTCAATTTTCAACCAAACAGTAGAATTGTTGATCGAAAAGTTGAATTCTAAACGTAAAATATAAGAGTAGAATTTTCAATGAAAAAGAATTCACTTTCAACCAAAAAAAATGACTTTTTGACAAAATAGTTGAATTATCAACCAATTAGCAGAATTTTTAACCAAAAGAGATAAATTCTGAACCAAAAATATAATAGTAGACTTTTCAAATACCTAAAAAGAATTAACTTTCAATCAGAAGAAAAAGAATTTTCATACAAAAAAGTTTATTTTTTAACAAAATAGTTGAATTTTCAATTTAACAGTGGGATGTTTAACCAAAAGAGGTAAATTCTGAAACTAAAATATGAGGGTTGAATTCAACCAACAAACACGAATTTTTAACAGAAGAATTAAATTTTCGACCAGAAGTGATTTTTCAGTCAATAAAGAAAAAAAATTCATTCAAAATGTTGAATTTTCAATTTGAAAAGTTTAATTTTCATCCAAAAATAGAATAGTTAAATTTTTAACAAAAAAAATGAATTTACATACTAAATGATAAATCTTCAATCATAAAAATTAATTTCTAACCAAGGACATTAATTTTCTACCAAAGAACACGAATTTTCAACAAAATATATGAATTTTTAACCAGCTGGTTGATTTTTCAAGCGAAAAAGATGAATTCTTAATGGAAAATATAATAGTTGATATTTTTACTGGAAAAGTCATAATTTTAAATAAAAAACAGTCGAATTGAACCAAAGAAGACAATGTTGCAACAAAATAGTTGAATGCTCAACCAGAATGGAGTAATTTTCTACCAAACAGTAGCATTTTTAACTAAAAAGGATAAAATTTCTACCGAAGAGATCAATTTTCAAATTGAAAAGGCGAATTTTCAACAAAATAGTTAAATTTTACACAAACTCTCGATTTATCAAACATACTGTTGAATTTCCAACCAAAAACGATGATTTTTTAACGATATTGTTGAATTTTCAAGAAATTAATTAAGGTTCCAACGAAATATTAAAATTTGTGAGCATAAAAAGATGAATTATTATCAACTAAAAATATAATAGTACTATAGACTTTTCAACTTTAAAAAATGACCTTTCAACCAAGAATAGTTGAATTTTCTTATTGGGTTCTTAAATTCAATTTTCATTTAAGGGAGAAAACGAGGAAAAGGGGAATTTTATTTGAAACAGGGGGAAAAATAGTGAGTCGGTCTCTTTAAAAATAAACGGTTTGGAAGATCGTTTTCTCAATTGAAATGACGCGTTTGAATCGGATCTCCTCATTTAAATGATTTAAATCTGGTAACTCCGATTCAGACGTCGTGAATGAGAAAACTCCGATTGAAGAGATATTTTTTCATTCGTTCTCGGTTTCTTTCAATCAAATCGAAACTAATGAGGTTATGCTCCCATATTTCACAAAAAATAAAAAAATTGTAAATCGAGCAAGCGAATAAAACGTTTAATTTGAATTCGCAGTGAATCGGTCGCTATCGGAAATGGCCAATTGAGATTGCGGAAGTTACAACTGTTAAGTTAATATTTCAGAGAAAAAAATTGTGCTAAATTGTACTCGACTTGTGCTCACTTGTGTAGTAAACGGTTTTTCGAAAAAGGAAAAATTACGGGCACAATTTTTGGGAAACATTTTTTATCTAGAACCGCAACTTATTACAAGCACAAAACCAAAATTTGTGCTAGGTGGCTCGAAGTATATACAATTTTGTACGGTCAAGTGAAATGAAAAAAATATGTCCGTTAAAAAAAACAGTTAACAATTTTATTATTTCGTAAAATCCAAATTTGTTATGAGTTGTGCTAGATAAATGCAGTCTTTTTTTCTTCAACAAAAATCTGTAAGGCCAACAGTTCTCATATTAAAATCCAAAATGAACTTAAGAAACATACAAGACCCAAAAATAATCAAATTTCGAAAAATAAAAACTTGTGCTGAGTTGTGCTCGACAAATGCAGTCTTTTTTCTTCCTAACATAATTCGGTAAGGCCAACAGTTCTCATATAGGAACCCAAAATTTGAAAACTAAAAAAACATACAAAACCCAAAAATTATCAAATTTCGAAAAAAAAACCTTGTGCTGAGTTGCGCTCCTCAAATGCAGTTTTGGTTCTTCGAGATTTGATTTTTTTGTGTCTTGATGTTTTTTTCAGTTTGACATTTAGAGTTTTAATATGGGAACTGTTAGTCTTACATAATTTTCTTAGAGGAAGAAAAGATTAACTTTGTCGGGCACAATTCAGCACAAGTTTTTATTTTTAAAAGTCTGATTATTTTTGGGTCTTGTACGTTTTTTGAGTTTTGACATTTTGGGTTTTATTATGAGAACTGTTAGTCTCACAGAATTTTGTTAAAGGATGACAAGACTGCATTTGTCGAGCAGAACTCAGCACAAGTTTTTGCTTTTCGAAATTTGATTATTTTTGAATTTTGTATGTTTTTTGAGTATGACATTTTGGGTTTTAACATAAGAACTGTCGGTCCTACATTCGGTTTTTAGAAAATTGATTATTTTTGTGTCTTGTATGTTTTTCGTTTGATATTTTGAGTTTTAATATGAGAAACGTTGCTCTTATAGAATTTTGTTACAGGAAAAGAAAATGAATTTTGTCGTTCGCAATTAAACATGATTTCTTATTAGTCAAAATTTTATTATTTCTGGGTTTTGTATGTTTTTTTAGTTTTTGAATTTTGGTTTTTAATATAAGAACTGCTGGTCTCACAGAATTTTGATAGAGGGGAAAAAGATTGGATTTGTCGAGTACAACTTAGTATAAGGTTTTGGTTTTTCAAAATTTGATTATTTTTATGTCTTGTATGTTTTTTGAGTTTGACACTTCCAGTTTCAATATGAGGATTCTTGATCTTACACAATTTTGTTACAGGAAAAGGAAATTATTTTTGTCAAGCAAAATTCAGCATAATGTCTTATTTTTCAAAATTTGATTATTTTTGGGTCTTGTGTGTTTTTTGAGTTTGACATTTCAAGTTTTGATATGAGAACTGGTCGTCTTACAGAATTTCGTTAAAGGCAAAGAAAATTAATTCTGACGAGCACAACCCAGCATGATTTCTTATTTTTCGAAATTTGATTATTTCTAGGTCTAGTGCGTTTTCTGAGTTTTTAAATTTTGGTTTTTGATATGAGAAATGTTGGTCTTACAGAATTTTGTTAGGGGTAAAAAAGATTGCATTTGTCGAGCACAACTCAAGATAAGGTTTTGGATGTTCGAAATTTGATTATTTCTGTGTTTTGTATATTTTTTGAGTTTGAACTTTTGAGTTTTAATATTCGAAATGTTGGCTTCACAGAATTTTGTTACGAAGAAAAAAGATTAATTTGTCGAGCACAATTTAGCGCAATTTCTTATTTTTAGAAATTTTATCATTTTTGTGTCTTGTATGTTATTTGAGTTTGACACTTTGAGTTTCAATATGAGGATTGTTGATCTTACAGAATTTTGTCACAGGAAAAGAAAATTATTTTTGTCGAGAAAAATTCAGCATAATGTCTTATTTTTTGAAATTTGATTATTTTTGGGTCTTGTGTGTTTTTTGAACTTTGAAATTTTGGTTTTAAATATGAGAAATGTTGATCTTACAGAATTTTGTTACGAGGAAAAAAGATTCATTTTGTCGAGCACAATTCAGCACAATTTCTTATTCTTCGAAGTTGGATTATTTTTGGGTCTCGTATGTTTTTTCAGTTTGAAATTTTGAGTTTCAATATGAGAAATTTTGATCTTACAGAATTTTGTTAAAGGTAAAAAAGATTGCATTTGTCGAGCACAACTCAATATAAGGTTTTGGATGTTCGAAATTTGATTATTTCTGTGTCTTGTATATTTTTTGAGTTTGACATTTTGGGTGTTAATATGCCAAATGTTGGTCTTACAGAATTTTGTTACAAGGAAAATAAATTCATTTTACCGAGCACGATTCATCACAATTTCTTATTCTTCGAAGTTGGATTATTTTTGAGTCTTGTATGTTTTTTGAGTTTAAAATTTTCGGTTTTAATATGAGAACTGTTGGTATTACAGAAGTTTTTCAATGGGAAAAAGACTGCATTTGTCGAGAACAACTCAGCACAAGTTTGGATTTTAAAAAATAATAAAATTGTTTACTTTTCAGTTTTTTTTAACGTTCAGATTTTTGAAATTCTACTTTACTGCACAAAATTGTATATACTTCGAGCCACCTTGCACAACCTTTAATTTCGCGTTAGTAATATGTTGCGATTCCAGCTAAAAAAAAAGTTTTTGAAAAATTGCGCCCGCAGTTTTTGGTTTTTTCAGAAAACCGTTCACTGCACAAGTGAGCACAAGTCGAGCACAATTCAGCACAACTTTAATTTTTTGTTAAAATATCAAGTTTACGGCTCTAACTTCCGGGATATCTTTTCCCGGCGCTCCAAATTCCAGGCTAATACCGGGCTTACCACGTTTTCCTGGTCAGTGGCCACCTTGCATTAGTTATGTAATAAAAATAAATTCTATATTCCATTCTAATTCGCAATAAATTTTCATTTTAATTCTAAATTCTAAAAATAGATTCTCAATTCTAATAAATTCTAATTTTCACAAGCATACATTTTATCCAAGAGCTAATTATACTTTTGTTAATGACCCTGCTCCGTTTACTCAATGTCAGCACATAAGATTTGTTTCGAAAGATAAAAAAGTATGTTGAGTCCCTGAAAAACGTTTTCATAGATCAGTAAATATGAACTTGGATTCAAAATGAAGATAAGAGGCAAACTGTTCTGAAGATTCAGCAGAGAAGAGTGATTCTACCTAGTTCATTCAAACATAAAAATCAAAACTTTGAAAAAAATTATTCCATATATTACAATCGATAGTTTTTCTTATGAGTCTTATGGAAGAAACAATATTGGTAAATTATAAATTTTTTTGCAACTGAGAATAAATTAAGAATAAATCAATTCAATGTTTTAAGTAACACACTTAGCTTCAAGCAACCATAGGTATGATCAAAATGGTGACTAAAGGTTTCTTTTAATTGAGGTGTTAATGGTTAAATCAATTGAAAAAAAAAGATATCCATTTCACTTAAGTATAGTTTACAAATTTAAGAGAGTTAGCAATTTTTTAGAAATATGTTATTGTTTTGGATTGTCACCTTTTTCTATTTGGAAAATGGAATAATCTGAATAGATTGGTTCTATGTAAATCAACCCACAAAATTTGATCTTGGCACTATGAACTATTTTTTTTATTTCCCATGTTCTGTGTACATGAATCTTGTAATATTTTTTTCAGCTTCTTTCAATTTTACAACTTTTTAAAATGTTAACCTGGTAATTATCAAAAAATAAGGTTGCCAAAATATTTACATACATTCAGGTAAAAATATGATACCATCGTTGCCTACAAAAAATTGTATCCTCAGCAAGATGCCATATGGACAATATGTGCATTCTGTTATTATGTACCATTGAGTACTTTATTTACATTTTACTCTAGTCTTATGATTTTTACAGATGTTTTTGATTTCAAATATATTTAATATACTTTCAGTCTGGTACACATTTGATTTTTTCTAGGTATACTGTTAATCAATGATGGGTAAGTTACTTTTCGAAAGGAACTAATTAAAGTTACCATTACATCGCGAAAAAAGTACCTAGTTATCTTTATCGTTGACGATTCAGAATGTAACTTTTTCTCAATTGCATTTCCCAAAAAAGTAACTATCGTTCCTTTTTTAGTTATGTGCTTTTGTATTTTAGAAATATATATCCAAATTCAGTTTTCAAAAAATTTTATTCATAACTTTCGAATGTTAGTTGCTACACTTTTTAATGAAAGTCGTAGGTTAGTCATGACCCACATAATATTTCTAAAACAAGGAATTTTGTAGAAAATTTTGAATTTCAGTGTGCGAGAGAAATTTCGGGTTTCCTATTTTGGACTATAAATGTCTTTGGCGCTGAAAATCAATTATTTCTTTCTGAAAATGTTTCTTTAGACTTACCCAATTACGACTTCCATCTCTAGAAGATTTACAATATTCTAAGACAAACAGAAAATTTTTTAGAAGACGTTCAATTTTCAACAAAACACATGAATTTCAAACTACAAAGGATAACTTTTCAACCAAAACAGATATATCTTGAACAAAATACATGAATTTTAGAAAACAAAAAAGGGAAATATCCATCCAAATAGTCGAATTTTTAACTTAACAATGTAAATTTTAAACCAAAAATGGAATGGTTGAATTTTCATTTACAAAAATGAATGTTTAACAAAAAAAATGTTAACTAAATAGTTCATTTTTCAAGGAAAGAGATGAATTTTTAACTAAAATGATGAATCTTCAACACAAAAAAAAAATTTAACAAAGTAGATCAACTTTCAACCAAAAATGATCAATTCTCAATGAAAAAGGTAATATGTAGTTGGATTTTCAAACAAAAAAGATTTTCATTTTGAATCAAATACAGTTGAACTTAATCAAAAAAGACGAATTTTCAACAAAATAGGTAAATTTGAAACCAAAGAGATGAATTTTCAACCAAGAAGATAATTTTT
>JAUMHM010000050.1:8407356-8442662 GCA_032362435.1 Melikaiella ostensackeni | reverse complement strand
AAAATGGAGGTAAAAATAAATTTGATTTTTTTAAATTAAGGGTTCTTTTTTTACTGACGGGAAAGTTTAGTTTTTTTGTCTTTAAGTACCTTCAGATTAAAAAATCAACATTTTATTATTTATTCGTAAAAATAAGCATTGAGTAGGGTTTTAGAGGTCATCCTCAGATATGTTAGATTTATATTGAGAATTTGACTGCTTATATTGTACAATAATTTTTAATTGACAGGGATAATGATTCAACAATTTTGAGTTGAAATCCTTCCTAATCGATAATAGTTTCAAATTCAAATATTGAAAATGTCAGAACAATTTCACTATTGAATATTTCGAAAATGCAAATTTTCATATTGAAAACCTTGATAGTCAGTTTTAAATTGAATAATTTTAGATTCAAATATTATAATTTCTTTGGTTTCAATTTTAGACGCATAAAATTGTGTGCATTTTTAAATCCTTCGAAATCATAGAATATCAAATTAAAAGGCTTGATAGTTGCACAAAAATGCCTCCTGAATAAATTCAAAACAATTTAAAAATAAAGAAAATAATTTGTCAAATTCAAGCCTTAAAATGAGAAGATTTCAGACCTAGGCATTGAAAATTAAATTGATGGTAGTTGAAAAAATATATTGAAAATTGTTTTTTCTTATAATGTTCTAAAATATTGAAAATTTCAAAATCAACTTGAGAAAAAAAATGAACTGAAAGGCTTAAAATTGTACAATTTCAAGAATTGGAATCATAGTGATTAAAGAATGATTAATAATTTTAAAGAAGTGTCAAAAATTAAATGATTTGAAATTAAAAAATTAAAAATTGTGTTGTTCAAAATAAAAATAGATGAAAATTGAACTATCTAAACTTGATAAAATAATTTCTCAAATTTTGAATGGCTGTAATTTTAGAGATCTGAATTTTCATGTTGAACGATGAATTTTAAATTTTTCTTTTTCATTCGTTTTGATTTTTGAATTAAAATTGAAATGGTTTTTGATTTAAAAAAATTGAAATTTTAAAGGATTTAGGCATAAAAAAGTTTTAATATCACAATTTTTGGTAATTAAAAATTTTCAGTTTTTAATGAAGTTCGGATTCGTTTAATTTATAACGTTGCGTAGTATTAATTTTTTAATTATTAATGTTTTCCATTCAAAATTACTTTATTTTAAACGTTTTTCTTAAAATAATTTAGTGTTCAATTTTAAATTATCAAATTTTAATCGCTTCAAACTGAAAATTATTTTAAATCAAAAGTTTTCAATTTTGAACACTTTTAATTGAAAATAATACAATTTTAATTCTTTTGAACTTTAAATGAACCAATTTTCAAAATTCTAATCTGGAATTATTCAATTTTGAAAGTTTTGAAACTGTCCTATTTTCGAAATTTTAATCCGAATTCATTCAATTTCGAGATTCTTCAATTCAGAATAAAATTGTTCAATTTTGAATGATTTAAATTAAAAATGATACACTTTCAACTCCTTCATAATGAAATTGTCCAATTTTCAAAATTTTAGCCTAAATTTTTTCAATTTTGAGAGCTCCTGATTGAAATTTTTTAAATTTCAATCACTTTCAATTTCAAATTTTAAAATTCGAAATATTATCCTTTTTTTCAAAATTTTACCTAATTTAACATTGTTTAATTTGGAACATTTTCAATCCAAAATCGTTCAACGTACTTTTTTTTTAAATTTCAAACGCTTTTAATTCGAAAGGATGAATTATTAATTACTGTTTGAAAAATTTGTGAAACTGTTAATATTTAACAATTGGTTTAATAATGGATTTTTAAATTGTTTATATGTATTTTAAACGTTAGGAAATAAAAATCTAAGGACGTGAACGCGCGTATTCACAAGAAAAAACCTAAGCTAGACTTATCAGACAAAAAAGGCACACTAAGTACGAAAAAAGTCTAATTTATTGTTGATCCGCATTTTAGAAGGAGAAATGTATTTTTTTTTCATTTTTTTCAAAAAATGCCTATAATTAATGAAAAAGTTATGAAAAATCCTATCGAACCTATCCAATCCTATCGAATCCTAATCGAATACTATCGAAAAAAAAAATTTTATTGGTATTAAGAGAGATATAAATCATCAAAATAGATGGTAGTTGCGTGTTCAAATCACGTCGGGTTCAAATGAGAGAAATCATTTTTTAAATACAATTAGATTTTATAATCACAGTTTTGTGTGGTAATTTAAAAAAAAATGGTATCTTTAAAAATTTCTTTCATAAAAAAATACAGAAAATAGAAAAAAACATTTTTGAACAGTATTAGAACATTTTTAGAAAAAGAAAAAAAGATGATAAAAATAACAACTGATTACTTATGTCCAAGCGATTCCTAATACTCGTAAACTTAAGATTACTTGAATTCTTTGGCTTAATATTCCTTCCAAAATTCTAAACAAATCTTTAAAAAACAACTGTATTCACCAATTTCAAATCCTATCTAAAAAAAGTGGTGTAACGATATTTTTCGAAAATCTAGCAATCATTATTGTTGAAAACCTGATTGGTTTTTCATTACTTGAAGTTATTTTATATCTTCAATTTGAGATTTTGAAAATTAAATCTACAAATAATCCCTTTTAATAACAAAAATCAAAGCAAACCTTATTCGAATTCAGAAACATTTTGTGCTTATTAATAGGTACTCTTGTGCGGTTAAATTAAAAATTTCAAATTATATAATAAATTATTGAAAATATGTATTAACCATTCTTTATATTCGTGCTTTTCGCTGGAAATTAGTCTTTTTAAAAATGAATTTTAATATAGAATCACGATAAAATCATGAAGTTTCGAAGAAGACTTAAAATTTAAAGAATTTTAGGTTGTGATAGTTTTTTTCATCGAAAATTAGCATTTTTAAACAAAAATCATTAAATTTTATAGCTTTATAATTTTTGAACAATTCAAGGTTACGTTGGCGGTTACATCGAAACATAGGCATTTTCAAACAAAAATCATTATCATTTGAACAAGATTTAGAATCTTTTAACAATTTTGGATTACCATATGTTAGTGACTTTCATAGGAAATTGGTACTTTTAACAAAAAAAATAAAATTATATTTCAAAGAAGATTCATAACTTTTTAACAATTTTAGGTTATGTTGGCGCTTCACGCTGAAAGTCGGTATTTTTAGTAAAAAAATTATAAGACTTCAAAGAAGATTAAAAACAAGGTGTCTAGCGAAATTTCGTTTTCAAAT
This sequence comes from Melikaiella ostensackeni, assembly GCA_032362435.1. NCBI lineage: Eukaryota > Metazoa > Arthropoda > Insecta > Hymenoptera > Cynipidae > Melikaiella > Melikaiella ostensackeni. The sequence continues at coordinate 8,439,430 of JAUMHM010000050.1, read as the reverse complement.
TTCTGGCGAATTCCCGAATTGGAATCAACGTTTTTCCCGATTTTATCTTGTGATATATGTACCTCAATTTCGCACCTCATTATTAGTTAAAAAAGTTATTAAAAGATATTAGAAAAGTTTTTAAAATTGATATTCTCTATTATCAGGATTGTTATAATTTGCCAGGAGGACCGGTTTAGGATAAGTTTTAAAGAAAATAGCTTGAAATGAAAAGTCAAAACATCACGTGTATCAGAAGATTAAAAATATAGTATAAAAATTACTAAAATAAATAGTAGCTAAATAAATACGAAATAAATACTTTGATGTTCATAAAAAAATAAAAACAATTTATTGGAAAAATTCATTTTTCGAGCTTTTTGAATTTTGAATTTTTTTACCCTAAAATTAATAATTTTAAAACAGGGTGGCCGCTAAATCGGGAAAGCGTAAAATGATGGGGAATATTTTGAGACCAGGAAAAGAAGGAAATGACAGTCAATTTACTTTTTGACCGGGATCTTTACAAATTTTTATAAGAAAAATCTCTTTAATGACTTGAAATATAAATTTTATAATACATGTTACAAATTCAATTTTGAATAATTTCGATTTAAACTTTTTCTTATTATTAATTTTGATTTTTAGCTTTTTCATAATTATGAAACAATTCAATTTACAACGCGTAATTCTGAAATCTTTTAGTTAAAAAATTTTCCAATTTATGTCTTCATTTTTAATCGTTTTAAGATGATCAATTGTAAATATAAATTAATTGATGATTTTTAAAATTGAAGGGTCGTTCGAGTATTAAAAATTGAACAATAATTCATTTTACAGGACGATTCGGAATTTGTTCAAATTGAACTGTTTCAATTCGAAAGCCTTAGTAGTTAAACGAATGTAAACGTCCAATTGAAAATATATAAAATTATTTATAATTTTCGAATAATGTCAATTTAATAAATTAATAATTATACGCTTTTATTTGAATTTCAAATCCTGTTCAAAGATTGTTTCAGTCTAAAGTATTCCGTTTTTAACCCATTCAATTTGAAATTTTTTAATCAAAGAAAAGAAAGTTTCTTTAATATTTAGCAATATTTGACATAGTTTATTTTAAATAAGCAATCATGAATCATATATCCAAAACTAAACAATTTGAAACTATATTTTTAAAAATATAAAGCCTTGAATCGTTGAAATTGCAGAGTGCTAAATATGAACTTCGAACGTTACAATTTTAATTGTTTTTTCAAATTATTAATTTGTAAGTGAAATTGTTCAATTTTGATACATAAATAACAATTGAAAAATTATTAATTTCAAACGACTTATTTAAAAAGTATTTAGTTTTAAGCAAAATTAAAAATCGTTTAATTTTTATTGTTTCTATCCTGAAATTGTTTCAAAATTATTTAATTTTCACCGTTTAGAAATTTATTGATTCCTTCTACAATGTAGAGCACTGGAAATGATAGCGTAGATTTATATTTTTCAATCAGAAATCTTTCAACTGTTCAATTTATAAAAGTTTGAAATTTCAAATTTATTTAAATTTAGAATTGCTCAATTAAATAGTTGTGAGCTTCCATTTTATACGTGAAAACTATTAAAAGTTTGAATTTAAACATATTTAAGCTTCAATTTAAAAAGTTTAGAATTGAAAAGATCGGAAAATTCCTTGCTTATAAATAACAAACTTATTGACAAAAAAATAACAGTGAAAAAACAGAAAAAAACAGCACAAGAAATGTTTCTGAGTTTGGCTTTCATACTGGTATTAGTATACTAATTTATTGCCTGTGCCATGTTTTGGTTAGTAAGTTTCAAAGATTTCCCACCTCTTGATTGGCTGATAATAAATCGACGACGTTCAAACCGTTACACGGTTTTACCATTGAATCGTAATAATGAAAAAATAATAATTTGACGCAGAAAATAAACACTTCTAATTTAAATTTATGACCACAGATTTCCTGGATCTTTTCATGAATCCTCGGCATTTTCCCGTATTTTTCTAGGTGCACAAAATTCCCGACAAATTCCCGAATTTCCTGGAAATTTTCACAGGAAAACCACTCAATTTCAAAGATTTATAATTTGGAAATTTTTTTTGGTAATATCATGTTAAGTTAATGTTTTTCTTCGAAAATTGGTATTTTTAATAAAAGAAATCATAAAATTTTTCAGATTATCATTCAGTCATTACATTCACAATATTCAAACAATAATAGCTTATGTTGAAAATTTTCGTCGAAAATGGTTATTTTTTAACAAAAATACAACTGTTCGATTGTCTGTATATTGTACAAAAATATTATATATTAATTCTAAAATTGTAAAGAACATCTTCTTTACAATTTTATATACTTTGGGTCAATAAAAAACTATGTCTTTCAAAAAACCAGCAAAGATGTCATTTAATAATGGAAAAGAACCTCGAAAAGTTCACTTTGGTGCATTGAGAGAGCAAATCACCTTACATATACGGGTATGCTTTATACAAAAAGTTACCATAAAGCATTTTGTACCATATCTGCTTCTTTCAGACATGATCCTTTTGCTATTATAGCACACATCACATCTGTAATTAAAAATCATCTTGAAGATCATCCTGAAATAGCGCATTTGCACTTTCTGAGTGATGGTCCGACCACTCAGTAAAGAAACAAATCTATGTTCGTCCCTTAACTACGTGTCTCCTAGACCAATTTAAACAAATTTATTCTATCATGTGTAATTATACAGAAGCTGAACTCGGTAAAAGTGCTGCTGACGGAGTGGGTGCTACTATTAAAAGTGCAGCAGATCAAGTCATCGCGCATGGAAACGATGTTGTGGATGTGAATAGTTTATTCACAATTCTTCAAGATAAAACGAAGAAAGTTTTTATTAAGTCGTCACTTCCGAAGATATTGACAAAATCGATTATCACCTGCCTGAAAAGGTGGACACTTTTAAAGAGATCATGCGTGCGCATCAGTGGACTTGGAGGAAAAACAACGGAAATTACATTTTTTAATAAAATGAGCTGTTACTGTCCTGAAACCAATCCATTTACTCATAACAGTTTGGGAAAACCGTAGCAAATAAAACCACAGCTTTTGAAATCAAAGGAAACCAAACATGCAGAACCAATATTCACAGTAAGACCGAAAAGAATCTGTCAGAAAAAGAAGTTTGATATCTAGGAACACTTGAAGATAGAACATTTCTTATTTATATAATTGAGTTTGTTAAAAAACTCAAAAACTAAGAAAATATATTGTTTTATGTTTATTCATTGCAACGGAGGAAAATAAGATACCTGTTACGAATCATTGTAGAATTATGTTAAGTCAATGAAAAGTAAATTATTATTTTTTTTGTTATTTAGGTCTGAGCGACATAATTGTTTCCCTTACGTTTCAATGATATTATTAATTTCACTGTTATTTTGATCAATAGAATTATTCACTAAATAAACTAACTGTTTCTTGTATCAGGTAACAATTTCTAATTTTGTATGAAGAATCACCTACATGAGCAAGAATTTTTAAAAAATATTGGATAAAGCAAAAAATTGGGTTTTCTATAAAATCAACATTTTACGTACTATTCAGGAAAAAAATCCGAGGGATCTAGAACGGTAAACAGAATTACATCGAGCTCCTGAGATGGAGGCTGAATATAGAGAGGGTGAGTATGAAGGGGGCACGGAATTATTACCTGTGCCGAGCTTTGCGAACCGTCCTTTTTCGTGCTCAGGTGTACGTGACCTCGTAGGACGATGGCTACCACTCTTGGATCTTGGATTATAGCATTATAGCAAACTGGAAAGCCGAAGGTATATACTTTCAAAAATTCTCCTCATAAAAAATATATCCTGCGTCTGTTATTTCAGTAGAATCGTATATGTGTAGACATTACATTTGGGATAATAAAAAAAACTTAGGGTCAAAATAAGAGAGTGGTGTCACAGTGGCGTATCTACGGAAAATAGCGCCCACGGAAAATATTGAAATTGTGCCCCTGTGCAACATATCTACCAATAATGTTCCACTTTTTAATTTCTTTTTATGTGTAAACATCTTGGACCTCGACATGGAGAGTTAGGCCTGAGCCAGAGCGTTAAATAACCACAAACTAATGAATTAGGACTTATAAAATAGGTAAGAGTTCGTAATCTACAGTGTTAAAATGATTTTTACTTTCTGCTTTTGTTAATTTACTTGCACTGGAACATTTGATAACTAACTAGAAAGTTACTGAGCATGAATACACGTACGTATTTGATGAATATAATATGTTCATAAAAAAATATGCAAGGGGGCCGTCTTAGAAGGGTGACCCTTCTTAGACATCTCTTCTCTATATTCACTCATCTCCCTCTTATTGCTTCAGATGCACTTCGTGCGTCATGATGAAATAATATTTAAAATCTTTCAGAAATCTTTGCCATTTTTTTGAATTCTTTGACTTTTGTGAGATTTTAGTTTCAGTTAATGTTTATTTGAAATCTTCTGAAGATTTCAGAAGAGATTGATTTATTCTTTGATTTGTGTAAGATTTTAGTTGAATTTAACGTTTATCGAAGATGATTACACATAAATCTGTCTTAGATCGTAATTTAGGACGAATGTAAGTAGCATTGTTTTAAAAATTTTTGTTTATTTAGTTTCATTGCACTTTTTCTAAAAATATCTTAGCAAAGTAATTTATTATATCAATACACATCTTGGCAAAGTTTCAAAAAGCAAAAGCAAAAGCAAATGTATGCAGAAATGTCCTATGTCCATCTTTTCTATAATATCTTTCATATACTGTTTAAAAAAAAACGAAGAATACAACAAAGCAAATTTAATTGTTTATTGCATATTTGCATGCCAAAAGCTTCAACTTGAGCCATCCCTGAAAAAAATTGGTCTAAAAGAAAAGCTTGCAGCACAGTGGTTTTAAAACCAAAATTTTCTCATTTTTTCTAGTCTTTAAACACTGATAAAAAAAAGCTCTATGACATAGGAAATTTTCTTCTTTGTCGCGATTCGACATGGCACGAGCTTCAATTTGAGCCGTCGCCGTATTGTCGGTGCGGTACAACGCAAGTTATCCAAAAAAGCTCAAATTGTTAAAAAAGCATAGAACTTGGTATTTGTGCCCTTCTCCATCTAAGACGAGTTTTAAGATAGGATGTCAACAAATTTTTGAGAAAAATGGGCATTTTTTTGAAAATTCGGTATTTTTCAAAATAATGAAGAAAATTAAGTTATTCTTTTTTATTATTGTGAAGGGTTCCCTAGAAATGGCGGCTATTTTTCTGAAAATAATTTTTTTTTGGTTTTTTTGAAATATATGCGAAATGCGGGAAAAAGTTCAAAATAAAAATTGTTCTTCTTGGAAAGACCTACAGAAAGTTTTTTTTCCATTCTTGATATTTTTAACCATTTTTGAAGTCCTTCAAGAATGTGTATTCTTACTTAAAAAACATACTTAAAAAACATACTCAAAAAATGTACTCAAAAAGCGAATCAAAATATCGAAAAATGGAAGGAGAACTTTTCGTAGGTCTCTTCAGGCATAACAATTTTTATTATTAGTTTTTTTCTCGTATCTAGCATATTTTTCGAAAAAATAACAAAGTTTTTTTATTTTCAGAAAAAAGCGGCCATTTTGTTATTTTTTTAGTTTCTTGAAACTTTTTTTCGGATCTGGAAAATTTAGGGAACCCTACACAATCCTGAAAAAGGAAAACTAAAATTTTTTTATTTTTACCCAAAAACCGTACTCAAAAAATGGTTCGAAATATCGAAAAATTGAAAAAAAACTTTCTGTAGGTCTTTTTAAGAAGAACAATTTTTATTCTGAACTTTTACCCGCATCTAGTATATTTTTCGAAACAACCCAGCTTTTCGATTTTCAGTAAAATAGCCGCCATTTTTTTAATTTTTGAGTTTTTTCTAACTTTTTCTCGAATTTGGAAAATTTAGGAACCCTCCACAATATTAAGAAAAAGTCAACTTTATTCAATGTTCTGAAAAAAGCGGATTTTCAAAAAAATGTCTTTTTTTAAAATAAAATTTACGTCTATTTTTTGGCATTCTATCCTAAAACATTTTTTAAGTAAAAAGGAACACATAAAATAAGTTTCATGCCGTCTTAACAATTTAAACCTATTTTAAGTGTACCGCACCGACGAACAGAAAATCGGACTAAACGAAAACCTTCCAGCAAAATGGTCTAAAAAACCACATTTTCTTATTCTTCTTATTTTTGTAACACCTGTTTTCAAAAATCGAAAAATGAAAAATAGAAAATTTTATTCCTTGTTGCATATGTAGATGCCAACAGCGTCAATTTGAGCAATCACCGAAGAAGATTGGACTAAAATAAAAGCTCTCACTATAGTGGTCTAGAAAATCAAACTTCCTTACTTATTCAATTTTTCAACCACAGCTTATAAAAAGCGAAAAATATAACGTAGCGAATTTTATTCTTCATTTCATAACATATTTGTATGCCAAGAGTCACAATTGGAGCCATCCTGGAAGAAAATCGGTATGAAAAAAAGCTTCCAGCATAGTGGTCTAAAAAAATCAAATTTCCTCATTTTTTCCTCGTTTTTATTCATTGGCAATAAAAAAAAATCTATCACAAAGAAAATTTTATTTTTCATCGCAATTATACATGTCAAAAGCTTCAATTCGAGCCATGTCCGAAGAAAACAAACTAAAAAAAAGCTTCCAGCATAGTGGTCTTAAAAACCGAATTTTCTCATTTTTCCTCATTTTTAACCACTGGTAACAAAAAAAAAACTGTAGCGTAGCAAATTTGATTTTTCATCGCAATTATACATGATAAGAGCTTCAATTTGAGCTATTCCCGAAGAAAACAAACTAAAAAAAGCTTCCATCATGGTGGTCTTAAAAACCGAATTTTCTCATTTTTCCTCGTTTTTAACCATTAGTAACAATAAAAATCTATAACATAGAAAATTTTATTTTTCATCGCAATTATACATGCCAATAACTTCAACTTGAGTCATTCACGAAGGAAACAAAGTTAAAAAAGCTTCAAGCATAGTGGTCTTATAAACCAAATTTTCTCGTTTTTCCCAGTTTTTAACCATTGGTAATAATAAAAATCTATAACATAAAAATTTTTATTTTCCATCGCAATTATACATGCCAATAACTTCAACTTGAGTCATTCATGAATGAAACAAAGTAAAAAAAGCTTCAAGCATAGTGGTCTTGTAAACCAAATTTTCTCGTTTTTCCTAGTTTTTAAGCATTGGTAACAATAAAAATCTATAACCTAAAAATTTTTATTTTTCATCGCAATTATACATGCCAATAACTTCAACTTGAGTCATTCATGAAGGAAACAAAGTAAAAAAAGCTTCAAGCATAGTGGTCTTAAAAACCGCATTTTCTCATTTTTCCCCGTTTTTATCCATTGGCAACAAAAAAAAACTCTATAATATAGCAAATTTTATATTTCATCGCAATTATACGTGCCAAGAGCTTCAATTTGAGCCATTCCCGAAGAAAACAAACTAAAAAAAAGCTTCCAGCATAGTGGTCTTAAAAAGCAAATTTTGTCATTTTTCCTAATTTTTAACCATTGGTAACAAAAAAAAACTCTATAAAATGAAAAATTTTATTTTTCATCACAATTATACATGCCACGAGCTTCAATTTGAGCCATTCCTCAAGAAAACAAATTAAATAAAAGCTTCTGTTCGAATAGAGTTATAAAGTCGTGGTTTTTTCCAAATTTTTCAACTTTTCAATTAGAGCGAGACACAAGTCAACTACATATAATAAAAACAATTGTTTAAACAATGTATCATCATTCATAACAACATTTGCTTAGAATAACGATAGAAAGTTAAGGTTTTTTCTGAAATTTTTAACTTTTTATCAATTTTTCACTTACAGTCATGCAATAATAATTACAATTTGACATACGTAATTGTTTAAACAATTTATTATTGCTTATAATTATCTTCTCCTATAGTAATGATAAAAGAGATAAAAGTTGCAGTTTTTTTGAAATATTTTACTTATTGTCCACTTTTTACTTAGAGTGAGGTGATGGATTATAAATTTTAACAAACACGAATGTTTAAATAATGAATAATTGCTTATAACTATCTTCTTCTATAATAATGCTAATACAGCTGCGGCTTTTTGGGAAATTTTTTACTTTTTGTCGACTTTTGACTCAGTGAGGGAACAATTAATGCAAGTTAGTAAACATAATTTTTTAAACAATTCATTATTGTTTATAACTATCTTCTCCGAGATTAATGCTAGAAAGTTACGGTTTTTTCTGAAATTTTCAACTTTTCTTTGACTTTGTAGTTATGAATAAATATAAATGAACATCAACAAAAATCATTCTTTAACTACAATCTCTTTATTTTTTATGGATATAATTTTCAAATTAATCTCCTAATTATTCCATCCTTTGTTTGTATCTCTCCTGTAAGATAGTCTTTTTGTTTGAGCTAAAAATTTTTAAAACATGAGTAGAAGATTAAAAATACTTCCTTTCGTAAAAATGGAACACTATTTAAAAAATGATTCTTGTTGATGTTTATTTATTATTTGTTCCTAGTTTAATAGTGATAAAAGTTAGAATGAATTGCTTAAACAATTATGTTTGTTAACTTGTACTGATTATTTTTACACTCATAAGTGAATAGTGGACAATAAGTTCAAAATTTCTTAAAAACCGCAACTATCGAGCATTACTATAGAATAAAGTTGTAAACAATAATCAGTTGGTAAAACCATTAAGTTTGTTACATTGCATTAATTATTTTCTCACTCTAAGAGAAAAGTGGACAAGAAGTTGAAAAATTCAGAAAAAACAGCAATTCTTTAGCATTAAAATAGAATATCAATAAGAATAATAATAAATTGTGTAAACAATCATCTCTGTTAACATGAATTAATTATTACCTCGCTCTGAGTAAAAAGTGGACAAATGTTCAAAATTTCAGAAAAAACCGCAACTTTCTAGCATTACTATAAGAGAATATTATTAAAAATAATAATAAATCGTTGAAACAATTACTTTTATTCACTTCAATTGATAAGTGCCTCTTCCTAACTAAAAAGTTAAATAATTCAAAAAAAACCGTGACTTTCTAACTCTATTCTACGAGAAAATTGCTATAAACAATTATAAATTGTTTGGACGATTTTTTTAAACATCTCATTATCAGTATAAAGTAATATTTTATGTATCAGAAACAATGCGTACTTAAAGAAACCGCAAAAAATAATAATTAGGGCAAAAAACTCGCAAAAACCAATTTTTAATTTATGGGGTTCTTTTGGGATCCTATAAACAGACCTATGGGGTGACATTTGAAAAGTAATTTTTTATTCGTATTCTATGGCTGATTGTGAAGAGATAACGTTGAGCGTCAGCTCGATACACCTAATATTGACGATTCTAAATAAAATTTACAATCACTGTCTTTTTTATGGGAAATACGTGTTATACTTCATGCGGCTTGCGAAATTGTTAAATATCATTTTTTTTTAAATACGAATTGATTTTTTTTGTGTATTCGAACAAATTTGGAGTGTGAGAGCATGAAAATTCAAAACAAAAATTTTCCAATTCATTTTTGGACCACTCTAAATCTTGACACTGTCTGAGGTTAGGTTTAATTTAAAAATATATTTTTTGGGTGGTTTGAAAAGTTTTATAATTTCAAAAATCTCGTTGTCTAAAATATTGAACTTTTTTTCAATCACCCTGAAGAACATAAAAATTAAGGATTCAACTCAATTTGTTATATTTCAATCTATTTGTTAAATTTCAATCACTTTCAGTTCTAAATTATTCAATTTTGAAGGATTCTAATTGACAATATATTCAATCATAAATTCTTTGAATTCATCTGCTTGGACAGATGGAGTTGCTTAAGGTTTTACGTTCGATCACGGAAGTTAAGCAGCGTCTGAATCAGATATACTCGGATTGGGGCCGTCGTACTAGATAGAGTAAATTTATCAGCTATTTCAAGCTTCCTTTACTTTTGAAATACTGCGAGACGAGTGTATTACTCGAATGTATGTAAAAATTAAAAAAAGAACACTAACACATCTTAAAACAATTTCTAAAGTTCTAAATAATTATTTCACTGCGAACTCTTCCATAAAATTATCTATAATCAACTCTAGAATCTAGATGGTAGTTCCTGATTTATTTCAAGTGCTTTCTAAATTTCCCTTAAACTGCAAATAGTGGCAGCTCTAAAATCCTAAGCATAATCCAAAGTGTAAATTTGGTGTAAATTAACAATTCGTGCAAGAATGTAGAATCCCCTTTTTTCTTGTCTTTTTTTTCTCCAACGCCTCTATCTTGTGAGGAGAAACCTTTGAAGTTTAAACACTTTAAAGTTTAAAGTTTAAGCCCTAAACATTCGTCCATGGGATTGTTTGATTAGTCTCTTCCAGTGATGTCTCTGCATCAATTGTAAATTGTGGGTCGCTTTATTGTCTTATTGTCAATGGGGTCCTTCCGAAATCTCGTTTCGGACACTTTTATGAATTTATGGTCCCTTAACCATTGTCCTTATCCCCTGCCAGGTAATAATCCACTGAGGCTGAGCAGGTAATACCTACCATGTTTATTGGCCTTTTGTTATCTCTACAAAAGTATTATAAATAATGCCAGAGAGAGAAATTGTTTCCCTATTACGGCATGAAAGAAGAGGCGCTTTTTTGAAGATAATTAAGACACAAACCTATACAACACGACCCTATAGTCCTATACCGATATTACAAAGTCCCAGAGTTGAGAAAATCTTTAGAAACTTTTCAGTCGAAAGATGGATGCAGGAAGGGAAAAGGGTTGGACCCGCCGACGCTGATGATGCATAAATTAGGTTCGCTAATGGCGAGCTTGAGATAACCCGAGAAAAGGCAAGGAAAATATTTATGTTCGCCGGCAGGCATCTAGGTCGAGACGATTGATCATACGATCAGACGATTCTTCACCACCACACCTTCGTACCTTTAAACTTCCCTCGAGGTATAAAATTCGTGTACTTCTATTGAATTTCTGTTTATTTTTTAGTACCTGCCTTTCGATCAAAGTTATTTATATTTTTACCACTGCGTTTTCTAATATTTTGCAGATTGTATTTTTAAATTTTTTAAAATTTAGTCTGGCGACAAACACCATCAGTCAGAAAAACATCAAACATTTGTAGGTTGATTTAGAACCAATCTATTTAGATTATTCCATTTTTCAAAGTAGAAGAAGGTGATAATCAGAAACCATCACATATTTTTACAAATTACTAACTTCCTCAAATTTGTAAACTATATTTAAATAAAATAGATATCTTATGGTAAATTGAGTTAATCATTATTCGTTGAGTTATTAATACTAAAAGAGAACACCCAAAAAGTTCACAAATCAAAAATAGACCAGTTTAGGCTTCCTGAAAATAAAACAGAGATAATTGATAGTAATTGTTATTTTGGTACATGTTTTATTCCTTGATTGAAATTGATTTTGACATAGCAGCCATTCTTTTTGTATTGTGTGGGGCATTTATACACTTGTAACAGAAATATCTCGCAATCTAAAACTATTTTGAAAATTCGAGTATGTATCACTTGCAACTAGAGCCATTTGATTCATGACGAATATTATTGTACAGTTGATTACTATTTTCTTGCAACATGTCCCATCGGATACACCCAGTTAAGTGACTGTTGCAAGAAAGCTATAATCAACTATACAATAATATTCGTCATGAATCAAATGGCTCTAGTGGCAAGTGATGCACGTTATAAAGGATTTTCAAAATAGTTTTAGATTGCGAGATATTCTTGTTACAAGTGTACAAATGTCCCACACGATACAAAAAGAATGACTGCTATGTCAAAATCAATATCAATGAAGGAATGAAATATGTACCAAAATAATAATTGCTATCAAGTAACTCTATTTTATTTTCAGATGATAATGGTTTTATAATCTAACAATGTTTCCATTTTTGTACCTGTTGTTTTCCTATAAATGATTACAGTTTTCTTGCAACAGGCACTTAAGTGGGTGTATTGGATGGGACATATTGCAAGAAAATTGTAATCAACATACAATAATATTCGTCACGAATCAAATAGCTCTAGTTGCATGTGATGCACATTCTGAAGGATTTTCGGAATATTTTTAGATTGCGAGATATTTCGGTTACAAGTGTATAAGTGTCCCATATGATACAAAAAGAATGGCTGACAGACAAACAATTCTGAACAAAGACCAAAGTCAATTATTTCATTCTTTAATTGAAAATTGATTTACACATATTCAAAACTCTGACCAAAACTGAAGTCAATTTATGCAATTAATGACTCCATCCCAAATTTTGTTGTATCTCGCAAGATCTCTTTTGAAACTGATAGCTTTGTTATCTTTAATTCTCTCTTTTTCTGGATTTCTCCCATGATACAAATTTTGACATCATCCCAATTAAAGTCATGTCCATGTATAAGTCTATGTTTTGTAAGGACCGAATAATATCTTGCACTTCTATGAAAATTATTGTTGTGTTCCTCTTTTCTTGTTCTAAGTGACTTCTTTGTTTGCCCTATATAAACAGTATCACATTGCCTACATTTAAATTTGTAAATCTCGCATTGTTTATCAAGTTTCTTATATTTATCTTTACCCAATTATAAAATCAAATTACTTTTGAAAGGAACTCTATATATTGTACGTAAGCCCAATTTTCCTAACATACATTTCCAGATACTTGAGATTTTTCCAAAATAAGGTAGGACAACCGAAATGAATCTATTGTAATTCTGTATTTTGTTTTTGTTCTGATAATTGCTTTTACTCTTAATTTGAACAATTCTGTTATGCATATATTTGTAAATAAAGGCAATCGGATAATCGTTGAGAAAAAGAATCTGTTTGCATAATTCAATACTCTTTTCATGGAGTTGTCGATGAGATAACATAAGAGTTCTATCAATAAAATTTTGTACAACTCCTATTCTGCTTTGAATGGAATGATTCGAATTAAAATTTAGTGTCTTTCCCGAATCGATTGTTCTTCTGTGCTAATCAGTGATAATATAATTTTCATCGGTCAATCAATCATCAAGTCAAGAAAATTGAATCTACCTTCTGTTTCAATTTCAACAGTGAGTTGTAATCTTGGATGTATACAACTAAAAACATTAAGTAGGGCATCCACATTTTGTGCTTGTAAAGAAAGTACAGAATCATCAACATATCTTGCAGAAAAGTTCAACTCAAAATTAATTTGATCAAAAACTTCATTTTCCAAATCTTTCATCACAATTTCAGCAAGAATTGGGGACAAGACTGAGCCTATCGGAGCTCCAAATCTTTGTTTATAAAAAGTACCATTGAATTTAAAATAAACAGAATTGAAAACATATTTAGAAGCATCAAGAAATCGTTTTTTTCTAAATCTTAGTATGAAGTTTAATCATATCTCATCTTTTTTCAATGGCAAATTTAATTCTTTCATATGGAATGTCACGAAACATGATTATTACGTCAGAAGAGACACAAATGTGATCTATTGGTATTTTAACATTCGCAACTGATTTTAGAAAAGCAGCACTATTTCTTATTGATCTTTCCGAAAGGGTTACTGATTCTTTGATAATTTTGCTAAGAAGTTCTTATAATGTTCTTGTGGGTGAACCTATTATCGAAATAACTGGTCGCAAAGGAAAATCTGCTTTATGAGTTTTGACCAGGTCATAGGCCAAAGATAGATTCGTATGAATTGTGTCAATATCGCACCTTTCAATATTGTTTTCTAAACATTTCTGAAGATTTAATCCCTCTAGAATTTTAAATTAACTCTTTGAAGCATTTTTGTAGGATCATTTGGAATAACTGCAAAACTATCTTAATCATTCGAAATATGCATCATTTTGTGATTATAAACATTTTCAAATATCGCAACGATAATATTCCTTTTATCAGTCTTAGCAATCAGTAATCCTGGATCACATATCAGAAAAAATGTTGTTTATAAAGATCCCTCGTTTAATTCTTTTTCTAATAAGCTTTGTGAAACGTCATTACTGAAAAAATCATTCGATAGACCCATAAATTTTGCTCTAAGTTGTCCTACTTTGTTTTCTAATAATTTTTAAATATGAGCTTCAGTGTCTTTAATGATTTCAAGGAATTGAATATACTTTTTTCCCTATATTTGTTACTAAAGCCCTCACGCAACCTTAAGATATTGATTACCTTTTATGGAATTTCTGCGTTTGAAATATTATAAATTTAAAAACCATGGGTCAAATTGGTCTTGAAAATAAGTCAAGTGAATATTCAGAGTCAATTTTTGTATATCACCTTGCATATTCGGAATGTATTCAGATTTTCGTTTATGTTTTTTATTATTTCTAAATGCCTTTTCATTTACCTCAGTTTCTCTTGCAAGGCATTCTTAGATGATGTAAACCACATGGGCATGACTTTAATTGGGATGATGTTAAAATATTGTATCATGAGAGAAATTAGAGAAAGAGAGAGTTCATGGAAATGCTATTTATGAAGAGAGAAGGTAATAAAGCTATCAATTTAAAAAGAGGTCTTGCGAGATACAACAAAATTTGGGATGGAGTCATTAATTGGTCAGAATTTTGAATATGTGTAAATCAATTTTCAATTAAAGAATGAAATAATTGACTTTGGTTTTTATTCAGAATTGTTTGCCCATCTATGTCAATACAATTTCAATGAAGGATTGAAATATGTACCAAAATAACAATTACTATCAATTATCTCTGTTTCATTTTTAGGTAATAATGGTTTTCTAATCTAACGATGTTTTCATTTCTTGTACCTGTTGTTTAGATATCTATTTTATTCAAATACAGTAAACAAATTTGAGACAGTTAGCAATTTTTAGAAATATGTTATTGTTTTGGATTATTACCTCTTTCTATTTTGAAAAATGGAATAATCTGAATAGATTGGTTCTAAATCAACATACAAAATTTATGTTACAGATAATAATGCCCGGTAGTGATTTTTTCCTTTTTCGCATTTTGTCCTTCATGGCAGATTTTTGGTCTCGTATGGGTATTTAGAATCTTTTTCTACTTTTTATTTAGATACTTAGCAGCGATTCACTACTGCGAATCTTGATTTTCAAATTTTAATTCGTTTCTTAAATCTCGGGCAGGGACTCAATTGCCCCTCTTTGAAACCGCTCTCGACTAGTTTCTTCTACATTTCCCACTTTTCGGTTGTAGATTTTAAGTATTTCATAAAGATCGAAATAAAATCTACTTTCTTATGAAAAATTTCTTTGTGTACTAAAAAGAAACATCGAAAAAGTTCACAAATCAAAAGTAGTCTTCGAGACTACCCGATTTTCCGGCTCATTGGAGACAAATGTACAATAAATAAAAAAATCTATAAAAATCATGCGATTAGAGAAAAATATACGAAGTACTCAGTGGTACATAATAACAGAATGCACATATTGTGTAAGAGTGTGAGGTTGGTTTTGGTTGACTCTTTCTTTTTCTTCCTCTTTTTTCTTTTTGTTGTACATTTATTGTACACTTGTCTCTAATGAGCCGGAAAATCGGGTAGTCTCAAAGTCTTTCTTTGAATTGTAAACTTTTTGGGTGTTCTTTTTCAGTATACAAAAAATTTTTATAAGAAAATAGATTTTATTTTGATCTTCAAGAAATTTTAAAAGAGAGACATTAAGCAAAGATTGGTTTCAATCTGCAGGGTTTCCTCTGAATACTTAAGATTTCTTTTAACTGAGGTTGTTAATGATTAACTCAATTTATCAAAAAATATCTCGTTTACTTAAATATATTTCAAAAATATGAGAAAGTTAGTAATTTTTTAAAAATGTTTTATTGGTTTAGGTTATTATCTTTTTCTTTTTGAAAAATGGAATAATATGAATAGATTGGTTCTAAATCAACCCACAAAAGATTTTAAGTACACTGAAAGTCCATAATAAGTCCGACTTTGGTTCTTGCCTAAAATGGCCTTGGACATATAGCGGAGCGACTCCAATGCTAACAGTCAGGGCCATGTGAACTATTTCCAGTAGAAATACATAATATTAATTAATTGAATTTTGTACAAATGTAGATTTTTGTTATCATAAGGTATGGACCTTATTTAATAATCAAGACTAATTAATGAAAAGAGATTTTCCGCGTGTATTTAAGAATAAATGCGAAATATGCACGCGAGTGTTCGAACTGCCCGATTTGTTAGTACGGTACTGAACAAATTTGCTGGCTCTAGACTCTCTAGACTTCTAGAGTGCCGCTCTCTGTACCCCTTCGACCCCATGATCATCGAACGAATTTCTCGGAATGACATATTGCGCACTGACTTATTAGGGACTTTCAGTGTCTTTCTTTAGTGTGTTCCAGCTAAAATTAAAGAAAAAAAAATGAGACAGAACTTAGAAAGCAGAAAGAGCGCGATAAGTAGGAAAAACTAATTTCGAATTAGTTTCTGCGAAGGCCAGGTGCGTCTTCGATTTCCTGAGCACGGCGCGGCAGTACGAGCAAGTTTTCCTAATAAGTCGGGAGGGTTGGGAACATCGCGTGGCTGAGTAACGTTTCCTATGGTGAAACGAAACGCTTTCGCGATAAGACCTTTCCGCGCTGTTCGTACCTACCGTACATGTACCTTATTTAGATACTTTCGAGACCCGCTTCTTTTCTCTTTCCAGTACTAGGGAAGAAAAAGGGAGAAACAATAGCTAAGGGACTCTTAACCTCCATTCGAAGGCCACAATGACTTACGACTTCATTGCGCTATGGTATTTTAGATAAGTGCGGTCGAACTTCATTTCGACTAAGCATGTAATTAGTTTAAGTAAGAGAATCTCATTTTCAGACTTTCAGGTCAAACCAATTCAGCTAGTAATAATAAATATTACTAAACAAGTAGAAACAAGTGGAAAACTACTTTTTTAAATTACCTGCTTTTACTTTCGCGAGTAGTCTCGACAAAATGAACGGTCAGGGCCGGCTTCAGTAAAATGGCGCCCCTAGGCTATTATACTCCCCACCCCCGCTTTTCAAGAATCTATTAAAAAACTGGAATTGTATTGTTTATTTGAGGAAAGTGAACACAGAAATGATTGAGTTTGTTGAAAGAACCTAAAGCCCAGAATTCTCAATAAAGCTCGATCGTTTTTTTTAAAATTACTCATAATGAAATTCCAAAGAGAATTATAATAACCCATTTTTCAATTTCTTTATTATTGCACTTCTGTGTTAACAAATCAATTAAAAAAATGATCATTTATACAACTTTATTTTTTATCTTTCCGCAAATATGATAAATAAACTCGGATTCAATAAAAATCAGTATAGTGACACCTAAGATACAAAATTAGTTTATGAAATATTTGGATTAATTTTTATAAACAAATTTCAAAGATGGTGATTCTACAATTCAAATTTTTTTTTGTTAAATCTACTTTGCATTTCCCCGTAAGTGGTGCACAATAAAAATTATTGTAACCAATCAAAATTTTTTAATTTTATAGAAAAATTATGTCAACCAAAAAAAAAAAAAACAAATTTTCAACAAAAAGATCAATTCTTAACCAAACAGCTGCATTCTTAACCAAAGCAGATTAAATTTCTGAAAATTGTGGAATTTCCAAGCCAGAGAGACGAATTTTTTAGAAGACCGTTTAATTTTCTACACAAAAAGACAAATTTACAACAAAATACATAAATTTTCTACCGAATACTTGAAATTTCAACTTATAAAGGATAAAGTTTCAACTGAAAATGGAATATATAGTTTAATTTTCAGATGAAAAAGTTAATTTTTAACCAAATAAAAAACGAGTTTTCAACGAAATCGTCCAATTTTCAACGAATGACGTGAATCTTTAATAAAAAGGAATTTTTAACAAAGCAGTTCAACTATCAACCAAGTAGTTGAATTTTCTACCAAAAAGACGAATTATCTACAAAGCAGATAAATTTTCAAACTGAAAATATGATTTTTCAACAAAAAAGCTAACTTTTGACCAAATAGTTAAACTTTCAAATAAATATTTTAATTTTGAGCCAAATCGTTGAGTTTTCTACCAAAATAATTTCATTTTCTACAAAAATATGTGTCTCAAGCAAAAAGATTGATTTTCAACTAAATAGATTAAGTTTCTACCAAACTGTAGAAATTTCATGCTAAAAAGACGAATTTTCTGTAAAACAGTTGAATTTTTTACAAAACAGTTGCATTTTCAACAAAAAAGTTCATTTTCAAACAATAGTTTAATTATCTACCACATTCTTGAATTTTCAAGCCGAAGTACGAATTTTCTACAAAACGATTGAGTTTCCAACCAGAAAATATGAATTTTCAACAAAAAAGTTCATTCATTTTCAGCCAAGAAGATTAACTTTCTACTAAAAAGACGAATTTTCAATCAAATAGATGAACTTTAAAATAGAAAAGATCAATTTTCATTTACAAATATCAATTTTCAACCAAAAACGGAGTACAAAGTTACATTATCAAATAAAATTA
This sequence comes from Melikaiella ostensackeni, assembly GCA_032362435.1. Taxonomy (NCBI): domain Eukaryota; kingdom Metazoa; phylum Arthropoda; class Insecta; order Hymenoptera; family Cynipidae; genus Melikaiella; species Melikaiella ostensackeni. Next base: position 8,420,890 of record JAUMHM010000050.1, on the reverse strand, counting down.
TTAATTTTCAGCCAAAACAAGAAAACTAATTTTCAACAAAATAGTTGAATTTCAATCAAGGAGATAAAGTTTCAACTAAAATTATGAATATTTAATAAAAAAAAATTATTTTTCAACAAAAGAGTTCAACATTCTATCCAATATTTGAGTGCAAAATGAAAAATGCACTCAGTCTCTATTATAAAATTGTTGTCAATTTTTTTTTTTAATTATCATATGGTGCCTACGAGTTTATTCCTAGCACAAAATCTTATTCCGCTCACTTCTAAATCGATTTTGAACAACATTTTTTATAGGCATATAAATTCGGAACCATGCAACAAATTAAGTCAATCAAACAAAACCAAAAATTTGAGATTATGCACTAAGACCCATAAATTATCAAATTTTAAAACTTAAAGATGACTTCGACCAAAATTGACTTAAGTGACTGTGTGGAAGTCCTGTATAAATAATGCATTTTTAGTCATCTAAAATATCTAAAGTGTAAAAATGGCACTATTTAGGTGTAAAATTAAAAAACTATATTTTTCATTTGTGAAAGTAATGTTATAAAAGGACAAGTAATTACTTAACAGTACAAGTTTTTAGGAACTTAATTAATATGGAATTTAATTGACATGTTCATTTGAGGAAGCTTTGACGAATTATTACAGGATATACTTAAATAAATTAATTGTCACTATTGGATAATTAAATACACAAAAATTAGTGAGAATGATGGAGAGGTTTCATTTGAATAAATATAAATCCAGTATTATAAATTTACTTTCACAAAAAAATTGCTATTTATTTTTATATCATACAACTTAAAACAAAATTTAAGTAAGTTCGAAAAAATTCCCTGGCTTTAAAAAAATTTCTTTGACTTTTCCCGGACTTTCCCTGTCTAATCAAATACCCTGACAATCTCAAGTTTTTTAGGTTTTCTAGGTAAGTAATAGTCTATGATTTAATATACAGAGTGTAAATATCAAATCTTCTCTTACTCCTCTTCATTCTATCTTACTTACAGAAATACTTTGAACAATGCAGGGTTCTATAAACAGAATAATATTTTTGTAATTTATGGTGTCTTGAAATTGCAAACAAATATAATACAATTTCAATGTCTTACTTTAGATTTTTTAAATCTTTAAAGTCCTTGAAAATCCTATAAAATCGTATAGGTATAAAAAAACAACTGTAATCATAACTAAATCTACGCAGATTTTATGCTTTGCTATATCTTATTATGTTTAAACAAAATAATATTTTCGTAAATCATGGTGACTAAGACTTCCAAACAAATGCAATACAAATTCGATGTCTTAATTATCTGCGCAGATATGGTTAACATGACAGTTGTTATTTTCTATAAACATATTTTTGGTTGATTTTTTTGGTATACTGATTGGCAAATAATTTTTAGATATAATTCTAAATTCCTTCGGTATTAGCGATCAATTACTGAAGAGTGATTACAAAAACTATCTTTAATCTTTTATTATGAAAGTTTTCAGGTGAAAAAATTATACATAGTGGATAAAATTATACTATAAAAAGAATTTTAAAAAAATTATACTATAAAACAATACCTTAATTTTGATTTGAAAAAAATCACAAAAGGAATTTTCCACAAGTATTGATTTAACATCCGAAAATAATCTACAAGCTTATTAAAAAATATCACTAATCTATATGTCCTAATTAAAAACAAACAACATAAAGTTTATTTTAAAAAATCGTTATTTTTACAAACATTCCAAAAATTATGAAAATGTTCAAATTAACAAGGTCTTACACAACAAGGTCTTACATTATATCTCTTAGAGAATACCATTTGTTCAGGCTTAAACATTGTTCCCAATTGTTATACAATTTTTGAAATGTTATAATTTCCGAATACTTTCTTTTATCATATTTATTATAATTCTGTAATTTGTTTGTCTTCTCATCACGATTAATAAAACATATCACATTTTCAAAACTTTTAAATGTGATTCCCGGTTTTCCATGTTTTATTTCAATTCCCGGTTTTCGCGGTTAGTAGACATCCTGAATGTATAGAATATAACGACAACACTAATTAAAATCAAAGTAATATCAACATCATAGTCAGATTTTGCACGAGGGCGAAAATCATCCATTTTCCCTCCATGTCACCAGATCCATTGGATCACGGGGTGTCACATGCAGGGTCGAGGATGATTTTGATTGGTGGTGGGATCAGGGAAGCCAGGTGTGTTCCCCGATCCCGTGACGTCATTAATCCACCCATCGGTTTTTTTTCGGGGGAGTGAGGGCCATTGTGTAACAGGCGGGGGATGCTCTACGCAGCTGCTAACGAGGACGGGTTTTGCCAACCTCCGTCGCATTATGTCCTGTATATTTATCCACACACAGACACATCCTTGACACAAGAATTCATGTTAGTCGTAGAATTTGGGGATTCCACGTTCCACGCCCGAAGAGAAATGGCGGACCTTGATTTTTGATATTAAGTCCTCGCTTCGCCTTCCCCGTTCATAACACATAACGGAAGCTTCACATGGTCATTTTATGTGAGAAGCATCTGTAGTTTTGCTCCTCTTTTTCTGGGGTGCCCAGAATCTATACGCTCACCCCTGCACCAATGAAGCACGAGATCTGTCGGGAAATCTCTTAAAACGTCATTTAGGATTTCAGCTCAAGGATTTTTGTACGGGATGATGAATTCTTATCTATTTTTTTTCTGTTGGGGTGAAACCAGACTTCAATTGGGTGCTTGCAAAGCCTCTAATTTTAGAAGTAACGAAAGTTTCAAGTTTTCATGTTTTAAATCCAGAAGAATGGTAAAGTTTATGTTAAAAAATAAAAAATTTCCAGAATGAAATGTCATTGCAAATGATGCGAATTAGCTAAATTGTAGATACTAGAATTTGGACAATCATGAGCTTCTGGTTATAGAAACAAAAATGTTAAAAGTGGTTCCAATCTTCGACACCTCAATTCTCGATTGCAAATATTGTAAATTTTGTTAAACCGACTAGCATTAGTATATTTGTTATCGCAAATGAAATTAAATAATTAAAGAGTAGAAAACTTGATGAACTTTGAGGTTTTGAAGTTAAAGTTTAGAAAATCAGCTGATCGCTGAATCAAAGCCAACTTGGATTATTTCCACAAAGACAAAAGAGGGTCACCAAACTATCAATTTTTTTCAACTTTATGAAAGGAATGCATCTACGCCCGTCGGCATTAGTATTTGTTATTCCGAAGACAGTGAAATAACGAAAAAGTAGAAACATTGATGACCTCTGAGGCTTTGAACGCTCCAGTTTAGAAAATCAGCTGATCGCTGAATCGGCGCCATCTTAGATTATTTCTATAAGAACAATTGAGGGTCACCAAACTTTAGTTTTTTCCTAATTTATGAAAGGAATGCATATAAAGCCAAGAACATTAGTATTTGTTATTCCGAAGACAATGAAATAACCAAAAAGTAGAAACATTGATGACCTCTGAGTCTTTGAACGCTCCAGTTTAGAAAATCAGCTGATTGCTGAATCGGCGACATCTTAGGTTAATTCCACAAGGGCGAAAGAGGGTCACCAAACTATGAATTTTTTTGTCTACTTCATTAAAGGAATGCATCTAAATCCATCAGCATTAATATTTGTTATTTTAAAGAGAATGAAGTAACGAAAAAATAAAAACATTGATAAAATTTCAGGCTTATACGTTCCAGCTTAGAAAATCAGCTGATCGCTGAATTGGCGATATCTTAGATTATTTCTACAAGGGCGAAAGAGGGTCACCGAACTATCAATTTTTTTTCTACTTCATTAAAGGAATGCTTTTTAACCCGTCAGCATTAGTATTTGTTATTCTGAAAACAATAAAATAACCAAAAAGAAGAAAAATTGATAACCTCTGAGGCTTTAAACGGTCCAGTTTAAAAAGTCAGCTGATCGCTGAATCGGCGACATCTTAGCTTATTTCTACAGGGGCGCAAGAGGGTCACCAAACTATCAATTTTTTTTCTACTTCATTACAGGAATGCATCCAAATCCATCAGCATAAGTTTTTTTTATTTTAAAGAGAATAAAATAACAAAAAGTAGAGACATTGATGAACTTTGAGGCTTTAATCGCTCCAGTTGAGAAAATAAGCTGATCGCTGGATCGACGCCATCTTGGATTATTTCCACAAGAGCAAAAAAAGTCACTAAAATATCAATTATTTTCCACTTTATGAAAGGAATGCATTTAAAGCTAAGAGTATTAATATTTGTCATTCCGAAGATACTGAAATAACGAAAAAGTAGAAACATTGATGAACGTTGAGCCTTCCAACGCTCCAGTTTAGAAAATCAGCTGATCACTGAATCGACACCAACTTAGATTATTTCTACAAGGACAAAATAAAGGGTCACCAAACTATCAATTTTTCTTCCACTTTATGGAAAGAATGCATCAAAATCCTTTAGGATCAGTATCTGTTATTCTGAAGACAATAAAATAACCAAAAACAAAAAAAAAATTGATGACCTATAAGGCTTTAAACGCTCCAGTTCAGAAAATCAGCTGATCACTGAATCGACACCAACTTAGATTATTTCCACAAGGGGGAAAGAGGGTCACCAAACTATCAATTTTTTTCTAGTTCATTAAAGGAATGCATCTAACTCCTTCAGCATTAGTATTTGTTATTTTGAAGAGAATGAAGTAATCAAAAAGTAGAAACATTGATGAACTTTTAGGCTTATACGCTCCGGCTTAGAAAATCAGCTGATCGCTGGATCGACGCCATCGTGGATTATTTCCACGAGAGCAAAAAAGTCACCAAAATATCAATTATTTTCCACTTTATGAAAGGAATGTATCTTAAGCTAAGAGCATTAGTATTTGTTATTCCAAAGAGAATAAATTTCCCAAAAAGTAGAAACATTGATGAACTTTAAGGCTTTAAACGCTCCAGTCTAGAAAATCAGCTGATCGCTGAATCAACCCCATCTTGGATTATATCCATAATGGCCGAAGAGGGTCACCAAACTATCAATTTTTTTCCACTTTATGAAAGGAATGCATCTACGCCCGTCGGCATTAGTATTTGTTATTCCGAAGACAGTGAAATAACGAAAGAGTAGAAACACTGATGACCTCTGAGACTTGGAACGCTCCAGTTTAGAAAATCAGCTGATCGCTGAATCGAAGCCATCTTGGATTATTTCCACAAGGGCAAGAAAGGATCACTAAACTGTTAATTTTGTATACACTTTATGAAAGGAATGCATCGAAACCTGTCAGCATCAGTATTCGTTATTCTGAAAGCAATAAAATTACCAAAAAGAAGAAAAATTGATGACCTCCTAAACTAAATGCTCTACCTTAGAAAATCAGCTGATCGCTGAATGGGCGCCATCTTCGATTAATTCTGCTAGGCGGTCATGGCAAAAGAGAGTTATTAAACAGTAATTTTTATCTATTGTATGAATGGAATGTATTTAAACCCGTCAGAATTAGCATTTGTTTTTCCAAAGACTATAAAATAATCGAAAAGTCAGTGCCGGTTTACCCATTAGGCAAAGATAGACAAAATGCCAGGGGTGCCACGCAATAGGGGGCGCCCCTCAGTGGAGCGAAATCAAGAGCAAGGTTCAAAATAACTTGCAGAAGCCAATTCTAGACTGATTTTAGATATTTGTTTTAGGAAAATTAAGAGGTCTGTGTGGGCAAAGTTTGAAAATTTTGTATGCATTAATGAAATTATGGATTATTGTTTGCAAAATATATTTCTGTTTTAAAATTATTTGTTTTTATCGACCCGGTGATACTTTCTCATGAAAATTTGTCATCCGATATTCCTTGTCAATTATATAAACAAATTTTATTTAAAAAATTCATATTGTAGACATTTATAGGCAGAAAAAATGGGTATTTCTCTTAATGCTTCTCAAATTATGTAGCCAGTCGTGTGTTTTGATGAAAATTTGTCGTTCGATATTTCATCTTAATTTTATAAAAAAAAACTATACAAACAGATGCCCAGTGCGGAGATTTGAAGGCAGATAGAAATAGTTATTTCTATTAATTCTCTCCAAGTTATATTGCGAGAGATGTTTAGTAATAGAAATTTGTCATTATACATTAATTGGTGATTTCATCAAAATTATGTAAACAAATTACCAATGTGGACATTTAAAGCCAAATGTAAACAATTTATTCTCTTAATTGTTTTTAAATTATGTTGCCAATGACATTTAGTGTAATCAAAAATCAAAATGTGTCATTAGATATTATTTGTTGATTTTTTAATCAAGTTATATAAACAAATGATCATTGCAGAACACGGACTCATTTGGGAAATTCAAAATAATGTCAACAGTAGCATAAATTTTGAAAAATAGTAGCAAAATAGTGCATCTTCCATGAAATCGCTTGAAATCCTTTCGAATTTTCTAAAATCCCCTTAAAGCTTTGAAAGCCGTTGAAATTCTTTAAGAACCCCTGAAATCTCTGATCCTCTAGAAATTCCAGAAAAACTTGTCCATCTTTTTAAAACCCTTGAAACTTTTCTCGTAAAACATGTTAAAATCTGTAATATCTTTCAAAACTTCTTTTAAAATTATGAAATATTTGAAATCCTCTGAAATCATGTAAAATCCCATTATATCTGATAATACCCTTTGTAATCTATTAAAACTGTTAAAATTTGCTGAAACCCATAAAAAAAACCATTTACTTTTGTTGAAATCCTCTGAAATCGCTGGAAAACGCCCTAATGTTTAAACCCCTTGTAATCCATAGAAATTTCTTATAATCTTACGGATTATTATATATTACCCGTTAGCATTAGTATGTGTTTTTCCTAAGACAATAAAATAACTAAAAACAAGAAAAATTGATATCTGCCTACTTCTGAGGCTTTGAACGCTCCAGCTTAGAAAATCAGCTGATCGCTGAATCGACGCCATCTTGGATAGTTTCCGCCCGCGCAAAAGATGGTCACCAAAGTATCTATTTTTTTATATTTTATTAACGGCATTGAATGAAACATGTTAGCATTAGTGTGTGTTATTCCGGAAACAATTAAATAATCAAAAAGAAAAAAAAATTCATGACCTCTGCCTACCACTGAGGCTTTGAACGTTCCAGTTTGGCAAATCAGCTGATCGCCGAATCGACGCCATCTTGCGTGATTTCCGCTAGGGCAAAAGAGGGTCACCAAACTATATTTTTTTATATAGTAATTGATGTTGATGTATGTCGACCAGGGTAGTATTAATGAAAAGATGTTATTTTTTCTGACTACTGGTCATAAATTTATTAATAGATTGAGAGATCCCTCAATTTCTATTTCTATAAACGTTTCGACTACACATCGGTAGTCCTTTTCAATATATAATGGTTGACGAACATAACCCATAAATTATACAGTAACGGAGTAACAGTTTTTAAAAACGTATATGGTATTAGTAAACAAATAATGCGAAAATAAATAAATATGAAATAATAATAATATAATATTAATATAATAATAATATTAAAATATAAAAAAATCATTAATATAAAATTATTAATATAATAATAATAATATTAAAATAATAAATAAATATTTCGAAATAATGTTGGAAAGGAAAAAGGAAGGGGATGATTTGAATTCAAAAGAATCAAAAGTAAGGACGCCCTAGAAAGTTACCAAACGTTAATAAGCTACAAATAGTCCCTTTTACAGGTCCCGTTATTCGTACCGAACAAATCTGGCTATTCGTACCAAAATTTCGATATTCGTAGCCACTGCATTCTTTCAAGGCAAATAGAGGTACCTGGAAAAGGGGCTATTTCTACCGAAATTTCGGTATAATATAAAATTACAAAAATTTTGCGGTACGAGTAGACCCTGCCTTTTTAAAAAATATTAAATACTTTTTTCGCAGTTGTTATAACAGTTGTTAGAAAATTTCAAAAAAAGATTTCAAAAACGGACTCTCTTCACTTTAACGAATTATATGGTTGATATTGCTTGTAATTTTCCGTATCGACATGTCTGTACAAAATTGGATTTCTGTGTCTTATAAGGTTTCCATAAACGAATCGTGAAACCTTTTAAAAGTTACCTCTCTTCAGAATTGCTCCATACTTCAAGAAGGTAAGTATAGTCATTATTCCGATATAACACAACATTTTTTATAACAAACTTTATTTAATGTAATTTGAATTTGTTAATAAAAATGAATTTCTTAGTTTGGATAGCCAATATTTTAATAGTCAGTACTTTCTTTAACTTCAAATTTTTAAGTTTGAGAATATTATCTTTGCTTTTACGAGGAGCTACAATAAACTTGCTTATTTTAAATGTGTTATTGAATATTCTGCACGTTTGAAAAAGAGAAAAATTGAGTCGATATGATTCAGTAAGGTCTTCTAAAAATTTCTTCAATTCTCTGGTTACATAATAATTTTAAACTTTCCTGGATATTGTCAAAATTGGATAATGCAGAGAAGTGTACTAAGTTTGGTTTTCTCGTATCTTCAAATTAAGTATCAATCTTCTGACCTACATTCAGCTCGACAAACTTTAAAATTTTCAATTTTCTTTCGTTCTACGAGTAATATTTCAGGCAAGTTTTCTGCTTTTATAATTTTATATTGAATGATTTAGTTGTGTCCACAATTGAGAAAATATTATTTTTTTTATTAGGTAAGGTAATACTATAAATAACATTAGGTTGAAATGAAATTTTATTTCCCAAGTTCATAATATGCTTATTCTTATAAAAAATGTACAATATCACCAAACTACCAATTATTACTAATAATAATCTAGAAGAGTACACAGCTAATACATTCCGTTCGCAGCATGAAGTTGGTTTGCTGAAATGCTTTTGTTTTTTATTCCTGTTTCTTTAAATTGGTTCTTTTTATTATTTAAAGTTTAGAAACACATAACTAAGTGTAAAATAAAAAAATATTCAATTGATAATGTATGAAATTCTTCGGGATCAATTTTAAATTTTCGAAATTGTACAACAAAATGAAATTAATAGTTAAAAACTAATATTTTCGGAATAAATATATTTTGTGTTTAACTTATTACATTTTTTAAATTTTCCTTTTCAGTTAATAAGTTTCTCTTTTTCTCATATTTAAAATACTTGAAATAAAGAAAAAGCGTAACCTTTTTGACTTTTAATATTAGTTTTTGTAAAAATAATGAAATTGCTCAAATTTATTACAATTACAATTTTTTAATTTCAAGCATGAGTGGAGTCTTTATCCTTCTTAGATTATTATATAAAAAAGTCAGAATGATTTCACATATTATAATAAAAGTTGTATTGACTTTTCCCTTTTTTAAATCTTTCAAATCTGTCAATTTAAAAATTTGTAATCTTACTTCTTGATCAGCTTTCAGCTTGAAACTTTTAACATTTAATTATTTCAAACTGGAATCGTTGAATATTAAAGAACTGTGATTTGAAAGCATGTATCGAAATATTGAAAATGATTTGGTTTCATTTTTAAATTAAAAAAATTTCATCGTTTGAAAATAATTATATTTTATAGATAAAAAAATTAAAATCAAGGCTTAGTTAAATAATTATATTTAACATGAAATGTCTAAAATGTTGTGTTTTTTAATTTACATATTGTAGGATTTCAATATTTTGATCTTAAAGCCTAAATAAATGAATTTGCTGGTGTTACTTTTTGTAGAAATCCAATAGCCCCTAAAAATCACACCCTAATTATTGTACCATATATTTTTGTTGATTTTCAAAATAATTTTGTATTGCCCTTATGAAAAAATATTACACGAAATTCACTGTAGGCCGATAATGATTTTCCTCTAATGGATTTCCTATGTTTTTTCGTGATTATAGGAAAATATTATAGTAATTATTATAGTAAAATCATTACAGAAAAGTCAACATAGAAATAAATAATAATAAAATATTTATAGAGCTATTGCAAAAATTAGAGAAACTGTCAAGATTTATTTTGACCCACTCATATGATACTATATTATCTGTAATTCGATGTATACTATATTTATTTTATACTATACTATATTTTGATACTGATTGTTCTGTAATGATTTTTATATAATAATTACTATAATATTTTCCTATAATCACGAAAAAAAGGAAATCCATTAGAGAAAAATCATTATAGGCCTATAGTGAATTTCCTGTGATATTTTTTATAAGGGCAATACAAAATTATTTCAAAAGTTAATAAAAATATATGGCATATTGATTAGGGGGTGATATTTAAGGGTGAAGGTAAGGGCCTTAGGAGAGTGCGTAGTAAAACGTTTGAAATTAAACAATTTTGAATAAAAAACTTTGTATAATAGAATAAATCCCAATTCAAAGCATTTGATAATAAACAACCTGTAAATGAAAAATACTTAAAATTTTACAATGTGAAAGATTTAGCAGGTATAAAAATAAAGAAGTGTGTATTCTTAGGTATACTAAATTAAATAATCTCACTATTAAGCATTTAAAACTGAAAATTAATCAATTTTATAACTTAAAAGTGGACCATTTTCAAACTTGGATTGTTTAAAATTTATTTATTTTTTTTATTTGAAGTGCTGAAAAATTGTACAATATCAAATTTTTAGCCTTCAAAATTTAAAATTAACAACTTTCAAAACGTAAAAATTTTAATTTTTTTCACAATTAAGAGTTTTATATTGAGAGCAATGAAGATTTGGTAGATTCAAAATAAAACTTTAAAAATTGTACACACGAGATGGGAGCATTTAAAGGTGAATATTATTCAATTAGATATCTTCAAAAATTGAAAACTTCAATTTTAAATCTACAAAACTGAAATAACTTTTTGAATTTGCAACACAATGTCAAAATCAATAATATCTGAATAAACATTCAGAGTTAATAATTTAATACTGATGCATATGTATATGAAATTTAACGATTCCACTATATAAATAACTTTAAATTGAAATTCTGCACACTTGAAACATTCCGAAAAAGCATTAAAAACTGAATATATTTAACACAACTTTCTAATTTTCCAAGCCCCTTAAAAAATAAATTTGTCTTAAAAATAAAACGATGCAAGAACTAGGAATTCAAAATTGAATTACTTCAAATTTGAAAATGTTTTAAATTGATAATTTCAAACCCAGTGCCTCCCAAATAATAAATATTTTTTTATGTGATTTAATTCTATAATTTAAACTTGGAATCACAGTGATCTTTTTGCATATTTGTGTATTATTAATAATTGTCAATGCAATGTTTCCCGTGCGCTGTAGCGCGTATAATATTGCTAGTTCTAAATAATTATTCTAATTTAGTCTTTTTATTCGATTCTTAAAAATGAAATAGTTAAATCTTTTTTCAAATTATAATGAATTGTAAACCTATATATGTAGTTCAATTAGTCTAAAAAACTTTTAACACTTATTAAAAATTAATTGAAAAAGAAATAAACATTAAATTTGTTCGTTATTAAAAGTTCATTTTATCACGTTTGCAGTTCATTATCTCACCTTATCAAAATCGGGATATTAGATAAATTAATGCCAGCCCTGCTGCGTATTCTCCTAATGTCAACAGAAAAATTTCTTGGATACGTACGTGTAAACAGACATTTATTGTTCTCCAGTGTGTATTACACTCGTGCTTGTCACACCAGTGATAAAGAAAAGCGATCAGTATTAGTTGATTTCAACAGAGGGAAGTGACAATTGTTACACTTATTACGAAAGAGAGCGAAAGTATTTTTGCCCCGCGGAACTTCGCCCTGTTACTTGGAATTCAATCAATTTGCGTTATTTTACAATAGTTGTATGAATCACAGAAAAGATAATTGTGACGATTCTAAAGTAAAGATATAAACTTAGGCAAACGGTAAGAACATTAAAAATTTTAATTTTTTGTTATCAACATGGCTGCCATACAGTCACTTAAGACACATTCAGTTATTTTTTTATCTCAAATCACTTTTTAATCACTTTTTAAATATGAAGTCACTGTAGTTACTATTTTAAATGAAAAGCTCACTTTAGTCACTTTTATTTCAATAAATGAAAATAGAGAACACAAAACATTAAGTGCTACTGGATTCAGGTCTATACCTACTTATGAAATTCATTGAATTCTTTTGAATGCATGTGAGATTCACTCTGAATCTTTATTTATCCTAAATTATTTTCAATCCTTCTGAATTCCTTTTATTAAATTAACTTTATATTGAATTAATTAAATTAATTTAAATTAAATTCACTTTTATTCTTTTAAATTCATTCCGATTTTATTGAAATCAATGGAATATTTTGGATGTTTTGAATTGTTTTCAATTCATTTGAAAACCTTTGGAATTCACCCGGAATTTTTTATATATTTATCCTGAATTCTTTTGAATTCTCTGGAATTTTCATAAATTGTGTCGAATTGACCCCGAACTCTTTAGAATTCTCTTAATTTTTTTTCGAATTCAGTCAATTCTAATCAGCTCAATGAATTTCTTGATTTTTTTTTAGTTTAATTGAATTCACCCCAAAGTCTGTTAAAGTCGTCTTGAATTATTATGTATTTCATCAAAGTCTCTTGGAATCCTTTGAATTCTTCTAAATTCACTTCAACTTAATTAAAATTAGTGGAATATATATTTTTTTCAATTCATTTTAATCCATTTGGAATTCAACCTGAATCCTGATTAATTTATCCAGAATTCTGCAAAATTTTCTTGAATTTTTTTGAATTCATCCTGAAATCTTTTAAATTCAGTTTCATTCTTTCAAATTCATTTCGATTCTATTTAAATCAATGGAATATTTTGGATGTTGTGAATTGTTTTCAATTCATTTGAAAACATTTGGAATTCACACAGAATTTTTTATATATTTATCCTGAATTCTTTAAAATTCTCTGGAATTTTCATAAATTGTGTCGAATTTACCCCGAATTCTCTGGAATTCTCTTCATTTTTTTCGAATTCACTCATTTCTACTCAATTCAATGGATTTCTTGATTTTTTTTTAGTTTAAGTGAATTCACCCAGAAGTCTACTAAAGTCATCTTGAAATATTATGCATTGCATCAACTTTTTCAATTCATTTTAATTCATTCGGAATTCACCCTGAATTCCGATTAATTTATCCTGTACTTTTTTTATCCTTTAAAATTTTTTGGAATTCTCTTGAATTTTTTCGAATTGACTTTAATTCTTCTAAATTCACTTCAATTTTACTAAAATCAATGGAATATTTTGGATTTTTAAAATTGTTTTCAATTAATTTGAGTTAATTTGGAACTCACTTTGAATTCTTATTGATATATCCTACATTCTTTTTGATTCTTTATCATTCTTTAGAATTACATTGAATTTTTTGAATCCACTCTGAATTCTTTGGAGTTCCCTGCTCAAAAAATCGGAAAGATTCTGAAAGGAAATTTCTGATAGATTCTGAAACAGTCGGAAAAATATTCTTTTCAGATTCTATCAGAATCTTTCCGAAATCTGCATCAGAATTTTTCAGTTTCTTTCCGAAAATTTGTCCCAATATAGTTCTATCAGATTTTATCAGA
>JAUMHM010000050.1:8395744-8407256 GCA_032362435.1 Melikaiella ostensackeni | reverse complement strand
ATTTGTACATCAAAAACATATAACACCGAGCGCGAAGCGCGACGACCGAATCGCGCGCCCTAGGCGCGCTCAAACTTACGAGCGAAGCGCGCTGCGTGCGATGCGAATATGCCCGGGAAGCGGGCAGGTCTTTTCAATTCATTTTAATTTATTTGGGATTCACCCTGAATTCTGAGTAATTCATCCTGATTTTTTTTAATCCTTTTAAATTCTTTGGAATTATCTTGAATTTTTTCGAATTTAATAATCGGTGGGGAACGAACATCAACATTCCTCACGAATTTTTCGAATTTACTTTAATTCTTCTAAATTTACTTCAATTTTAATGAAATCAATGGAATATTTTGGATTTTTGAAATTACTTCCAATTCATTTGAAAACATTCGGACATTCGGAATCAACATGGAAATCTTATTAATTTAACTTAAATTCTTTTTAATTCTTTCTAATTCTTCGGGATTTTCTTGAATCTTTTTGAATTAACCTTGAATTATTCTCAATTCACTTCAATTTTCCTAAATTCACTTTAATTTTATTGAAATCAATGAAACATTTTGGATTTTTAAAATGGTTTTCAATTAATTTGAATTCATTTGGCATTCACCTTGAATTCTTAATAATTCAACATGAATTATTTTGAATTCTTTTGAATTTTTTTGCAATTCTCCTAAATTTTGTCAAATTCACTTCAATTCCTCTAAATTCACTCCAATTTTACTGGAATCAATGGAATATTTACGATTTTTTAAATTGTTTTTAATTTATTTGAATTCATTCGGAATTTACCTTAAATTCTTTGGAATTATCTTGAATATTTTCGAATTCACAGTGAATTTTTCTAAATGCACTCAATTGAATGGACTTTTTTATTTATATTTTTTATACTACTCAATTTACCGTGAATTCTTTTAAGCTTACCTTGAATTCTTATGAATTTGATTGAATTCTTTTTAATTCTTTCTAAATCTTTGAAATTCTCTTGATTTTTTTCAATTCGCCCGGAAATCTTTTAAATCCCTTCAATTCTTCTAAATTCATTCCAATTTTACTGAATTCAATGGAATATCTTGGATTTTTCAAATAGTTCTCAATTTATTTGGAAACATTTAGAATTCTTCCTGAATTCTTATTAATTTATCCCGAATTATTTTGAATTCTCTGTAATTCTTTTGAATTGTGTCGAATTCACCCTATATTCTTTGCAATATTCTTGAATTTTTCCAAATTCTGCCTAAAATCTTCTGAATTAATTCGATTCCACTTACTTTACTTTACATGAAATTCTTAAGCACTGCATCAAATTATTTTGAATTCTCTTGGATTCCTGTAAATTCACTCTAATTTTACTGAACAAAATGGTATATTTTAGATTTTTGCATTTTTTCAATTCATTAAAATTATTTTGAATATACCCTGAAATTGCCTAATTTCACTTGAATTGTCATGAATTCACTCTGAATTCTTATGAATTCATCCTGAGATCGTTAAAATTCACCTGGAATTCTTATAAATTTGATTGAACTCTTTTGAATTAAAAAAAAATTAGTCATGTTATTAATGCACCTCAGTTATTTTAGGTCAGTTTTGGTCACTTTTTGGGTTAGAAACTAGTCAGCCCTAGTTATTAAGATTTTGAAAGAGTACTTATTTTATCAGATTTTATTATATGGATTACAGAATTGGATTTAGATTGATTTTCCTCTAATTCCAATTGTTTCTTGAACTTTTGTTTTGTTATTTTTGAATATTTTGTACTTGTAGTTTGGAGGATAAAATTATTGTTAAAAAAGGACGATCATTATAACAAAAATAATAGACCAGTATTCTTTATCCAAGGCCAAGTAATACTTACCCGATTCCTGCCTTACCAAAATTTTTTTCTCAGTAACTCACGTTCAGCCGAAATGGGATATCGAGTTGAAAATGAGACCAAATGTTTTCGGTATGCCTAGGCTCACGTTAAATAAAATGCACTAAGGAACGTTTTTATTTATTAAATTACAAAAAAAATTGATTTTTTATCAATTTTAAAATTGTAGGACCATACAATGGGTTCTTAGTGCCTTTTATTCAATTTCCCAAATTTTCAACTGGGTATCTCATTTCTTGCGGACGTAAGTTGTTGAGAAAATAAATGTCGGTAAGGCAGGAATCGGGTAAGTATGACATGGCCTTAAGCAATAAATTGAAATTTAATAGTTTCAAATGTAAGAAAGCTCTTAAAATATTTGACAGTGCACTAATAATTATGAATTTGTATTCGCTTATTAAACTAATATATATAAACTAATATAAATATAAATATAAATATATATGTATATATATATGTATAAAATACATTATTATATTATATTATATAAAGTAATATTATATATATATATATATATATATATATATATATATAAACTAATATATAATAATTTAACTTTCGTGGATTTTTAAATTGTGAACTTTGGATAACATCTCGTTTTTTAAATGCTTGAAAGCCTACTTGACCTCTTAAAGTAGGGTCAACAATCTCAAGTTTCAAATGTGATACTCGAGAGGGTTGCACGACTTCTTCAGGTGCGTTTTTTTCAAACGAATGTTAAAAGAGGATCAGGTTGCAATATTCATTCGGATGCAATGAACCCAATGTCTGCATGAAAAATAATAATTAATATAATAATTTTAATTCATTATTGGAAATGTTTTTGCACACAAAATTTTCTAGTAAAGTTGATATTCCAAAATTTTTTCAGTAATGAATTATCATAATAATGTGAAATTGTTCATTTTATCAAACGTGCTCACTTTTAATTGGGTTTTATAGCCTAAGTAAAAATCTGCTATATGGTAAATTTAACCTACTCCCAAATAAAATTGTTGTTAACGAAGAATCATATAACAGTAATGAAAAAACATATTTTTGTATATTATATTGCTGTGGAATTTTTCGATTTTTTAATGGAATTTCTTTTGAAATTTTTATTTTTTGTATACTTTTTACGGAAATTTAGACAAACTATACTCACAGAAATCCTTATGCATTTGAAATTATATGTAGGAAGAGAAATTTAACTGATTCAGCTATATAAGACAATTTTTTGGAAAATTGTATTTTACTTTATGGATAATTTACCAGGAAATCCAAGTTTTTGAGACTGATTTAATTTCGGAAGTCATGATGTAGTATTTATAGCTATAGCCTTCCCCTTCAATTTTATTTTTTTATAATTAATAATGAAAAATTAATTTTTCTTCAACGTACAGTTTTGACCCCACTAAATTTAAATTATTGAGAAGTGAGTCACTGAGCCAAATCAGTAACGCACTTCTCACTGACTCAAATTTAGAAAGAAGAAAAATAGTGAAAATAAAAAAAAATGAAAATAAAAAAAAATAGTGAAAAGAAAAAAGTGAAAATATTTATTTGCATATAAGTTGAACAATTTTGTCTTGAAACATTATTTTTTGAGATTTTACAAACACGACGATTTTAGCAAAAAAATTAATAATTTAGTATTTATCTGCGGTGAAAATCTATTTAGTACTTTATACACTGCACTGGGATGCAAAAGGAACCCCCAGGCGAAGTGTACCACGTTAATATCTTTTTTGGAAGTACACTGGTACCTCTATATACCGCCGGTCACCGGCATGGCCTGCAATGGCCGTGGCACCCTTCCAAGAATTTCTATGATGTAAACAGTCAGGGCCGTATGAACCATTTCCAGTGGAAACACATGATATTTATTAATTGTGTTTTGTGCAGAACTTGATTTTTGTTATCATAAAGGATGGACCTTTTTTGATAATGAAGCCTAATTAATGAAAAGAGAATTTTCGCGTGTATTTAAAAATAAATGCGAAATAAGTACGCGAGTGTTGGGATTGCCCGCTTTGTGGCTACGGAACTGCTCAACTCCACTGAGCTCACTGCGGCTCTCTCTATGCCCTTGGACCCCCTCATCACCGAATGCAGCCGGCGGAAATTCTAGGAAAGCGGTATATGGAGAACCGTTAAATGGAGTTTCCAGTGTACAGCTATTATATTTCTCTTATTTAATAGGAATGTAAATTCGTACACATTAAGAAAAAAACATTTCAGTCAGTTTAAAAGGCATGTTAATAGTTTAAAATTTACCAATTTTTTGGAAGTGACCCTTAACTTTTAATTTTTGTTGTTGTTAATTTTACTTTTAGTATTATGTAATCATACTACTTATTTTTGTTTCCAAGAAACTTCCCCTTTTTCTCGTTTTCTTGCTTAAATGCGAACTGAATTAATAGAACCCTATATGATAATCCACCTACTTTTGGTTATCAGTTAATTTTTTTTAGTTCAAAAGTCTACTGTTAGTTTGAGAATTTAATTATTTTGTTGAAAATGCAGCTATTTTGTTGAAAAGCCATTTTTTTATCAAACATTTAATTACGTGGTTGAAAGATAAACTACTTTTTTTTTAAATCCAATTTTTGGTTGAAGATTCATCTTTTTGGTAGCAAATTTAACTATTGTGTTGAAATTTCGTCTCATTTTTGGTTGAAAATCAATTTTTTTAATCGAAAATTTAACCGATTCATTTTTTACTGAAAATAAAGTTTTTCTAGCAAAAAATTCAATTCTCTGGTTGAAACTGATCTTTTTTAGTTCAGGTTTCAACTTTAAGGGTTGAAAATTTAACTATTTGGTTGAAAATGTAACTGTTTTTGGTTAAACTTTAATCTTTTTTGTTTGAAAATTAGATCATTTTGTTGAAAATTCATTTTTGCTGGTTGGAAATTCAACTTTCTGGTGACAAATATAACTATTTTGTTAAGAGTTCGTGTTTTTTTAAAGTAATTTTATAAACAGAAAATTTAACTGTTCTAACTGTTTTAATTTAACTTCCATTTTTAGTTGAAAACTTATATTTTTCAGTTAAAAATTTAGCTATTTGGTTGAAAATGAAGTTTTTTGTTGACAGTTCAACTTTAAAGGTTGAAAATTCAAATATCTTGTAAAAATTCTCTTTTCGGCTTAAAAATTCAACTATCTGGCGACAGATTGCAATATTTTGCTAAAAATGAAATTATTTTGCTAAAAATGTATTTATTTTGCTGAAAATTATACTATTTTGTTAAGCTCATCTTCTTTGGTGGAAAATTCATCTATTTGGTTGAGGATTGAACTATTTTGTTAAGAGTTCATTTTTTTGTAATACGTTTTTAAACTGAAAATTTAACTGTTCTATTTTTACTCAAAACTTATATTTTTTGGATGAAAATTCATTATTTTTTTTGAAAATTCGTGATTTGTTAGTGAATGATTCTTCGTAGCTGAAAATTTATCTTTGTAAGTTAAAAATTCAACTATTTAGTTAAAACATCAACTATTTTGTCAAAGTAATCTTTTTTGGTCGAAAGTTCAGCGGTCTTATTGAAAATTCGTCCCTTTGGATTGAAAATTCATCTTTCTTGGTTGAAATTAAAGTTTTTAATTGACAATTCAACTTTGAGGGTTGAAAATTCAAATATCTTCTAAAAATTCCTCTTCTTGGCATGAAAATTCAACTATTTGGTTGAAAATGTAACTGTTTTTGTTTGAATTTCAATCTTTTTTGTTTAAAAACTCGACCATTTGCCGAAAATGGATCCTTGTTGTTTGAAAATTCAACTATCTGGTGACAAATTTAACTATTTGTTAAAAATATAATTATTTTGTTGAAAATTCAACTATTTTGTTAAACTCATCTTCTTTGGTGGAAAATTCATTAATTTGGTTGAGGATGGAACTATTTTGTTAGAAATTCAGTTTTTTTAAAGTAGTTTTTTAATCTGAAAATTTAACTGTTCCATTTTTGGTTAAAAACATATTTTTTAGTTAAAAATTTAGCTACTTAGTTGAAAATTAATGAATTTTTTTGAAAGTTTGTCCTTTGTTAGAAAATTAACCATCTTAGTTGAAATTTCATTTTTGTAAGTTAAAAATTCAACTATTTAGTTAAAAAATCAACTATTTTGTTAAAGTAATCTTTTTTGGTAGAAAATTCAGCGGTTTATTGAAAATTCGTCTTTTGGACTGAAAATTCATCTTTCTTGGTTGAAAATTCGTTTACAATTCAACTTTAAGGGTTGAAAATTCAAATATCTTCTGAAAATTCCTCTTTTTGACTTAAAAATTCAACTATTTGGTTGAAAATGCAACTGTTTTTGGTTGAATTTTAATCTTTTTTGTTTGAAAATTCAACCATTTTGTTTAGAATGCATCTTTGATGATAAAAAATTAAACTATTTGGTGACAAATTCAACTATTTGGTTGAAAATGTAATTATTTTGTTGAAAATCCGACTATTTTGTTAACCTCATCTTCTTTGGTAGAAAATTCAACTCTTTTGTTAAAAATTCATCATTATTGACTGAAAATTAACTCTCTTGTTGAAAATTCATCTTTTCGTATAGAAAATTAATCTTTTTTGTTGAAAATTGATCTATTTGATTGAGGATTGAATTATTTTGTGGAGAATTCTTTTTTCTTGAAGTAATTTTTTAAACTGAAAATTTAACTGTTCCATTTTTGGTTAAAAACATGTTTTTTAGTTGAAAATACAGCTGTTTGGTCGAGATTTTTTTTTTTTTTAAATTCGTTCGTTGTCAGAAAATTAATCTTTTTGGTTGAAAATTCATCCTTGTAGGTTAGAAATTTAACTGTTTAGTTAAAAAATCAACTATTTTGTTAAAGTAAACTTTTTTGGTCGAAATTTCAGCGGTTTTATTGAAAATTCGTCCTTTTGGATTGAAAATTGATCTTTCTTGGTTAAAAATTGGTTGACAATTCAACTCTAAGGGTTGAACATTCAAATATCTTCTAAAAATTCTTTTTTTTTTTGCTTGAAAATTCAAGTATTTGGTTGGAAATTCAACTGTCTTTGGTTGAATTTTAATCTTTTTTGTTTGAAAATTCGACCCTTTTGTTCAAAACGCATCTTTCTTGGTTAAAAATTTAACCATTTGGTGACAAATTCAACCATTTTGTTAGAAATGTAATTAATTTGTTGAAAATTCAGCTATTTCGATGAACTCGCTCGAAAATTCAACTTTCTTAAATTGAAACTTCATCTTTTATGGTAGGAAAATCATCTGTGTTGGTTAAAAACTCATGTTACTTGATTAAAAATTCAACTATTTCGTTGTTAATGCATCTGTTCGGTTAAAAGTGAATTCTTTTCGTTGAAAATTCGTCTTTCTGGGTTGAAAATTCATCTTTGTAGGTTAAAAATTTAACTGCTTAGTTAAAAAAATCAACTATTTTGTTAAAGTAATCTTTTTTGGTCGAAATTTCAGCGGTTTTATTGAAAATTCGTCCTTTTGGATTGAAAATTTATCTTTCTTGGTTAAAAATTGGTTGACAATTCAACTTTAAGAGTTGAAAATTCAAATATCTTCTAAAAATTCTTTTTTTTTTGCTTGAAAATTCAACTATTTGGTTGGAAATTCAACTGTCTTTGGTTGAATTTTAATCTTTTTTGTTTGAGAATTCGACCCTTTTGTTCAAAACGCATCTTTCTTGGTTAAAAATTCAACCATTTGGTGACAAATTCAATCATTTTGTTGAAAATGTAATTAATTTATTGAAAATTCAACTATTTCGTTAAACTCACTCGAAAATTCAACTTTTTTAAATTGAAACTTTATCTTTTATGGTAGGAAAATCATTTGTTTTGGTTAAAAACTCATGTTACTTGATTGAAAATTCAACTATTTCGTTGTTAATGCATCTGTTCGTTTAAAAGTGAATTCTTTTCGTTGAAAATTCGTCTTTCTGGGTTGAAAATTCATTTCTTTTCGTAGAAAATCTTTTTTGGACACTTAAGCATATTGGCAACTAGACTTCCAAAAACACGAAAGAAAGCAGAATGAAGGTAATATTCGTTGATTAGCGACGTTTATGCGACACCATCGAATGATGTCTCCAACATTTTGCAATAAAAATACACTGTGTTTTTGTATCCGCATCTTATAACATGTACCATGTTATTGATTTTTTCAATAGGCGCTTGCGCTACGTGATTCTCGGCTGTAACAGGGGGGTGCGGCTGTCACCATGGATCCCAGTGTACTCGCCACCATGGATAAGGACGCATTGAAAAAGCAGATTGAGAACATGAAGTACCAAGCTACCATGGAAAGATGGCCTTTGTCAAAAAGCATCACAGCGTAAGTTAATCAAAACATTTTTCTCCGTCCCCCTTCCCCTTTCATTTTTATTTTCAGCTTATTTCCCAAAAATAATCTGAGCAAACTTTTATAATTTTTTTCTCAATCTCCGAGAGATTCAGACGATGGAAGACATTTTAGGGGTAATCTGTGCCACTACACCCCGAAGGCTCTATCAGATAAATATTCGGTAATACTTGCGTATCGCGGCTTTTTCGAAAAATGGGAGGGGGAATTTTTAAAAATGACCCAAAATGGGCTATTTTTGAGAAACTTAGAAAAAAATGAGAGGAAGGGTTTTTTTATAACTTTTTTTAACCTCCGCGAGACTGACAGACATTGCTCGGAATCTATCGGAAATGTTAAAAAAATTTCTTTTTCGAAATTTCCCTAAATTAATTTATAATATATATCGAAAAAGCCGCGATACGGAAGTTATACCAAATATTCAAATGCTTATGCCGCTGAAGTTCGCAACGCTTATAAAAGAAGATATAAATTTATTTTTTTTAATTACGGAAATGAATTTCTTAGCAACAAGATAAAGTATAAATTATTTTAGACAGTAATCACGCTATGACACCTACGTTTTAGTTATCTACGCACTCAAATATATAACAATTTTTTTTTCAATTCTAATTTTCTATTAAACGGTCGGTTCTCGGATTTTATTTCATAAATAACTTGTATTTTATGTCGAATAATAGCAAGAAAAGTTTCATCCCAGTATTCCTATTGGGAGACTCCTATTTAGACAAATTTATTAAATTAAATTAAATTTGTTAAAATTAAAAAAATTATAATTTTTCTCTAAACGCTCGGTTGTCGGATCTTGTATTTCATGTCGGGAAACACAAAAAAAAATTCATCCCCATACCACTATCGGAAGATTGCGATTGATCTACCCATATAAAACGAAGTCTTCAGAGATGAAACTTTTTTTTCGGTTGTCTGATATCAAACAAAAATAATTTGTAACATAAAATTTGAAAACCGAGCGCTTAGGGGAAAATAAAAATACTTTATTTTATTCCTAAAAAATTTATTTCCGTGATAAAAAAAATATATTTTCGCTTATGAACATTGCGAACTTCGGCGACATAATTTTTAAATAATTTTCAGATTACAGAAAAAGTCGTTAAGGGGAAGATTGTTGTAAAACAAACTTTTTCCACTATTAGTGTCAAGGAGTTCGCAATTATTTTATTATATGGTCTAAGATTGGCCTTCCTAAATAAAAAATGTGTTTAGGAAATTTCATCATGATTTAGTATTAAGTAAATAGGTAAAAGTTTGAATAAATGTTTTAAATGATTACTGAAAGGGGGCGAATAATTTTTATAAAGAAATCAAAAAGAAGATGATACATAGAATGAGAATAATGATGCGTTGTTGATATTTCAGAATCATATATTATTTCAAATGTTGTAAAAGAAAGCGTTCCATATGGGATTTAATAATATTAAAGAATAAAATAGACATCAGAAATCACTTGTTTCTTATTATGTAATAATATGAAACAAGTGACTTATAAAATTGAGAGTATGCTGTTATTACACAAATCCGCTAGAATCTATATTATTATACGAGAAAGGTCGATTAGAAATTATATGTGTGAAGCAAGAACATGTATAAGTAGATTATTGAAAGTATAATTTTCTGTTCGGTTAATATGTAGGATCAGAAATTAAATTTTTTTCAATGGTTCTTGATAAAATGTAATAATCAAGGATTTTGTGTTGATAGATTTTATTATTATTCATGATAACATCATAATAATATCGTTAACACTGCAATTAACCCAAATGATTTCTCCTGTAATGAAGAATACCTTGAACACAGTTTTATGTAAAAAATGAATGTGACTGACGATTTGCATAATTTTATTACATACGACATAGTCAAATTGTATCTTATATAAAATAAAAAGTTTTATATTCATTTAATCATTTAATAGAAATTTTCATCAAAGTTGTAGTTCAAAATTAATGAACAAAAAATTTAATGAACACAAAAAGGTTGACATATGTTTATTACTGAGCACTACATAGGAACAATAAAACTATTAATAGATGAAAGAAAAAAAAATATAAATGGTGAATTCGATTTTACAGAAATTTTTTTCGCTTTCCTGAAATATACTGATGGTATGATTAGCAGTTTGTAAAAAGTGTAAATGCATGTAACCACGATGTAGGAAATTTGCTTACATGTTTTTAGACCCTAGAGGCTAAAATAAAGCACGTTTATATACTGAATATTGGAAATTGTAAAAGTTTAATTAGTAAAGACTTTTCGGTATTGGATATTTAAAAAATTGAATGGTTTTAAATTGAAAATGTTCAAAATCGAATGACATAAAATTTGAATATTTCAATCTGGGAATTTTTAAATTTGCATCGTTTAAAATTCTTCATTTATAAATTACATCAATAGTTGTGAAATTAAAAATTTTGAAGCATTAAGAATTTAGTTATTTGTAACTTAAGGCATTTGAAGTTGAGTTATTACTTTGATTCAAAAGTGTGTAAAATAGTTGTTGCAATTAAGTCATTTGGAATTAAAAAAAGCGTTCAAGTTTAGAAATATAGATATACTGTTAAAAAATGTACAAATTAAGAGTGTAAAGCTTCATTTGGTGAACGATTTTAAATTGAAAACTAACGATATTGAATAATTTCATTTTGCAACTGTCCAAAATGAAAGAACTTCACAAGAAAGGCTTTTGGAATTGAGACACTGAGAATGACAACTAAGTGAAGCCCAATTTTTACGAAAATCGTTTTTTTGCAGTTTTGAGTTCGTTAGGTTAAGACCTGTCAATAAATGTTAGAAATATGTAAACGAAAAAATTTTTATTTTGCCAAAAAGCATGTAGGTGGTTGTGGAGAAATGAGTATGACAACTGTGTAAAGACCATCTTGTTTTTTCTCCCTTTTACTCAGAGGATTGATGAGGAGGATTAAACTTATATTTTCTGTTTCGTGTAATGTTTTTCATAATAAAAGATCATCTTCTAACACTTTCAAAGTTTTTTTTTAGATTTAAAATATAAAAAAATGTACATATTTAATAATTGAGAATGACAACTAGGTGAAGCCCATCTTGTTTTCCCTCCTTTCCTAAAACTGAAGACGAGGATTGAACTTATGTTTTGTATTTCATGTGATGTTTTTTTATAATAAAATATAATTTTCAAACTTTTTTGAAGTTTTTTATGCATTTGAAAAAAGAAAAAATGTTTTTTCAAATAATAGAGAATGACAACTAGGTAAAGCCCATTTCGCTTTTTCTCCCCCATAATTGAAATTTTTGTTTCTTTAATGTTTGCATA
>JAUMHM010000050.1:8379658-8395644 GCA_032362435.1 Melikaiella ostensackeni | reverse complement strand
TATATTTTATATATATATATATATATATATATATATATATATATACTTGAAAGTATAGCCCATAAAGATCAGTTGCTTCTATAATTTTCTCAGAATTTTCCATTTTGAATCCTTTCACAGAAAACTTTTTTTCTTTTTCCTGTAAAATTTCATTTCTGGGCTTTACCTAATTATCATTCTCAGTGCCTCAATTGAAAAATTTTTAATTGAGTAATTTTCAAATCAAATAATTTCCAATTGAAGCGTCCATAAATTAAACAATTTCACATTTGTCTGAAATTGATTTGGGGCGTTCCATGTTAGAGGCAAGACTCAAGTCATCGATTTTGTTCATTTTTGGTTATTTTGTTGTAGTGATAAGGGTACTTAACAGTGATAACAAACGAATTTACAAAATTTTGGATGTTTCAAAACTTATTAACTACTGAAAATTTATAAGACCCGTTTTTTGAAAGATTTTTTATCTGTGTACCTATTGATCTTACAAAAAAGTCTCCTGATATAAGCTTACGCAAAAAAATTAAGTTTTGAGAAAATGAAAAGAAAAATTTACAAATTGTGAATTTTCAATTCTTTATTTAATAAACAATTTTAATTATTGTTTTTCAACCTGAAGGAGATTATCGGCTGAATTAAAAAAAATAATATCTGAAGCCTTCTTAAGTTGTCATTAAAACATAAAAGTTGTGTTTTTTGTCATTTGAAAGTAAAAAATTTTCAAAATTTTTAACTCTCGACGCGCTGTACTGACAAGGGGAGAACCACCCTCATGGTTCACCGATTTTTATGAGACTTAAACAGGTGAAAATACATCGAAATCCATGAGGTACATATTATTTTTAGTTGCCCCTGGGCAATTGTTTTTGAAATATAATCAATAAACAAATTTTATAAATGAATGCAAAATATCGACAGTTTTGATTTCTTTTACGTAAAATTATTGATTACACACATTCTGCTTCGTTACTAGTCAAATTGAATCAACACTCAACAATACCTCCTATTTTTGTAAACAATTATTATGAACAAATGCATAATTTAGCTATTCTTCTTCATAAAAACACAGTTTTTTTGCAAAAAAGTATAAATAGACTTCTGTTGCATGATTTTTAGTTAAATTAAACCAACATTCAACACATTTTTAATCTTCATGAATATTTATCATAAACAAATGAACATTTTAGCCGTTTTTCAACATAAAAGCCCCGTTTCTTCACGAAAAAGTAACTGAACGCGTTGTACGTTACATCTGGTCGAATCATTTCAGTATTTAATAATATTTTTGATTTTTATGCACATCCCTAATAAACAAATGCATGATTTAGCCCTTTCCAACCTAAAAGCACCGATTCTTTACATAAAAGTATTATTAGACACGTTCTGCATTGCATTTAGTTACATTGACCCGGTATTCAACAATTTTTTTAATTTTTATGAACAATATTATTTAATCGGATGGTTTGAATTAAATATTGCTTCATTTCCGCCTCCGTTTTTGTGGAAAAATGGCATCTCCCTTGTGAAATATCTTTGGTGTGTTCACAACTTTAAGGATATTCTCTCTAGAGGGGCCCTAGTCTTAGTAGATGGTTCTTGTGTCTATAATATTATTATTCATAATAAATGTTAATTAAAATTAAAGAAATTGTTGAATACTGTTTCAAAGTAAATAAATGTAATGCAGAATGTGTTTAGTAATACTTTTCTGTGAAGAAATGGTGCTTTTAAGTTGAAAAAAGGCTAAATTGTGCATTTGTTTATAATAAATATTCATAAAAATAATGAATTATATTGAATGCTGGGACAATTCAACTCAGAATCACACACGCGGAACCTTTTAATACTTTTTTTGCCAAAGAAACTGTGTTTTTATGAATAAAAATTGCTATATTATGAATTTATTCATAATGATTGTTTATAAAAATGATATGTATTGCTCAGTGTTAGTTCGTTTCGACTAGAAACTATGCAGCATGTGTCTTATCAATAATTTTACGTAAAAGAATAATGTTTACAAAATCAAAATTATCGAAATTTCGCATTTATTTATAAAATTTGTTTATTACTAATATCTTATAAAAAATTGCCCGAAAGCAGCAAAAAAATTAATCTAATGGATTTCGATGTTTTTCAACCTATTTGAGTCTCATAAAAATCGGTGATCCATGAGGGCTGTCCTCCCCTTGCCAGTGCGCGGCGAGAGTTGAAAATTAAAAAAAAAAATTTTCTCGAAAATAACAAAAACAGAACTTTTATGTTTTAATGTCAAGTTAGGAAGGCTTGAAATATTATAATTAAATGAATAATGAACCGATGATCTTCTTCAGGTTGCAAAATAATGATTAAAAATTGTTTTCAAATAAACAATTGAAAATTTATAATTTGTAAATTAAAAAAAAAAATTTCTGCGGAAGTTTGTGTGTGGTTATTTTTTTTTGCTATATCAATAAAGAAACAGATAAAAAATCTTTAAAAAAAGGGTCCTAAATTTTCAGTTGCTAATAATTTTTCAAAAATTGAAAATTTTGCAGAATCGTTTTGCACCACTGATGAGTATCCTAAAAACTACAAAATAACAAAAAATGAGTAAAATTGATGACTCGAGTTTTGCCTTTGACAAGAAGGCCTTATTTAAGAAAATTTCAAAACTAAATTCCTCAGAACTGAACATTTTCTAGCTAGGATTTTAAAATTAGACTTTGGAAATTGATGAATATTTAGAAAAAGAATTTAAACATTTATTTTCTAATCTATAATACGTTTAATATTCGATTTTCCCTGATATTGTTGATTATAATCGAAGTTACGTAACGGTACACTGAAAAAAAGTTTGAATCCAAGAAAATTTATTTGATACAAAGAAATTATCGTACTGAATACGTCCAGTTATGTATTTCCTCAATCCGAAGAAACGATTGTATCTAAACCGAAAATATGAAATTATTCAAGAAAATTAATAATTACTTCTGTCAGAGAAATATTAAGTGGAAAACGTTTATATTGTTCGAAAGAAATGAGAGATTTGGGTTTAAAAACTAGGTAGTTGATGTAATCAATTGTAATTTTATATTAAGGAAATTTTTCCTTCAAACTAATTAATGTCCATTGACTGAAGTAAAAGTTATTTTTGATTGGAAGATGTGATTCCTTGCTTCAAAGAAGCTCACCCTAAATTTCAATAAATATTTCTTTGAAAAAATACATGGGTTTCCAATAGGATTAAATATTTCTTTGGTCTTATGATGCAATATATTGTTCAAAATAAGAATGCAACAAAGTTGACAAAATATTAATTGATTCAAAGAACCCAATGCTTGACTTAAAGAAACGAGAGATTTATTTAAAGAACAATGTGATTAATTAAAATAAGGTTAGCTTAGGATCAAACAAACATTTCATTGGACTAAAAATATACTATCATTGTTTAAGAAATTTGAAATACAAAAATATAAATCTACCATCTGTTCAAAAGTATTATTAAATGTGATAATAATTATATTAATTATAATATTATTGTCATAATATATTTTTTCACGATTTTCCAAAATACTTCAAGCACAGTCAGTGTTGACGCTGATACTTTTTATTAAAACTATGGTGAAAATTTTCAGCTAACTTATTTCCTTGGGAATTAATTTCTATTGTGAGATAATATGCTCTACCCACCTAGCGGCATTATTCCTGAACTACTGACTACTGAAAGAATTACTTATTTCTCTTTCATGAACTAAATAAATGTTTGTTCCAATGGCTTTTATGAACATTTCATTCAAAAAAATTGTGTTTGCACTGAAAAAAATACATTACTGAAACAAATATGCCAAAATGTCAAATTTAATAATACGTATTTCAAAGAAATGCACATGTATAGTATTTATTTCATTAAAGCCTCTCCTTCGATAGAACAAATATTTGTTTGAATTAAATCATTGCAGATTCTTTATTCAATATACGATTTCTTCCAATGAAATGGATCCATATTTAATTGAAAAAGAACATTTTTTTTATTTATATAATTATTTATTCGCAATATCTTTGTCAAATCTTAGCATCTGATAAATATTTCTTTCAATTTCATGAACAATTATTTATCTGGGTAAAATCTTTCTTCTACTCAAAGAAACTAAATTACATGATGCACACATGGATAAATTACTTAATTTAAATAAGTATTTATCACTTCAAAAAATCGATTTCATTTAAAAGAGGAAATATTTCTGAGGGCGTTGAAAAGAGATTCGAAGATACCAGGTTCTTGGCTTCCAAGAAATCATTTCTTTGACATAATTATTTCAACATTTATTGCAAAAAAATATTTCCTTTCATTAAAGAAATATCACCAAAGAAATGATTTATTTGAATTGAGGCATGACTCTTTAACCTCTAAACAATATTTACTCAACTGAAGTTAACAAATCCTTGGTACAAAAAAAAAATGAACTCATTTCTTTGGATCAAGTAAATTTTTTTTTCAGCGTAGGAGACTTTTAATGATGTCAGCAATACGTCTTATCATATCAAACCACATTATGGTTAGAAATATGGATATACATAATGACAGCTGTTGTCATTGAAAATATAAATTAAATACATGTATCAAACAGAATAGAAAACAATAGTGGATAGTGGATATATATTTTACATAGACGTGTGCATTCTCTCGGATCGAACGTGATACTCGTAGTTCCGATTCGACGGGCCTTAGAATCGAATCAGAAAAGAAACGATTTGATCTTGCCCACGTCGAATGTCGGATTTTTCGACATTCGATGCGCGGCCGATCGGACTTTTTAAATTCGGTTGACCATGCGTAGAATATCGAATATTCTGAACCGATGCAAGCTTTTGTGATATTTTATTGATACTCGACTACATTTGTGCCTTTAATATTATAAAAATTAAACATTAATAACGTTAGCAACTGCTGATATGCGTACCGCGATATTTTTCAGCAGTTATGCAAGGGAGCGATTATATAATTTTTTTACTTTCATTTTCACTTCCACTTTTTCAAAATTCAGTCGCCAATATGGAATCGCATATTCCACTGGGTTAGGAACAGACCCACAAATTTTGATATATTTAAAAAAAAATATTTAAGGGTCGTTTAAAGCACTTCTATGTCAAAATTGGTGTTTCCATAAGTTTTTCAGTTTTCAATCACAGATATATTAAGGCTATAAATGTATTTTCTGTATGAAATTATTGGCAAATGTATGGCAAAAAATTTTTTTAGATTAAAAAAAATGTTTAGTGTCTGTATAGGTCGTAAAAGTTTCAATTTTGCCGGATCGTTTAGATATAAGAGCACATTTATACCCCTAATCATTGTTTATATGCATCGTCAAAATTTCGGGATACTCTCTATATGCTAGGGAAAAAATCTACTGTGAGGTTGAAAAATCAACAAAAATAAAAAATTTGCATTTTTCCGTGTAATGTCAATTATAGTCTTTTTTAGGTTACCATTGTTTCTCGAGCAGGTGCACGTCTTCGACTCTCAATCCCACACAAAAAGTGAAAAATTACTATTTTTAATCAATTTCATGATCAATGAATATGCATTGTTTGATGTGGTTAAAATACAATACAATACAAAACAAATGACTCCTGAAAATACAAGTAGGTTGTTATTGCACCCAACTGCTTAATTGTTAATACATGGAAAAATGAACATTTCTCATTTTTGTTAATTTTTCACAGCTTCCTTTTAAATATTTCAACCCCATCTCCAAAGTAGATTTTTTCGCTAGCATATAAAAAGTATCCCAGAATTTTGAAGGGCCGTATACAAAATGTTGCGGAGTATATATGTACTCCTATATTTAAACGTTCCTGCAAAATTTCAATACATATTTATGACTCGTACAGACACCAAATATTTTTTGTTTAATCTACAAAAAAATAAAGTTTTTTGCTATAGATTTACCAACAATTTGATGCAAAAAAGACATTTGTAGCCATAATATACCTGGGGTTGTGAAATTAAAAACTTATGAAAACACCATTTTCTACTCAAAAGTGCTTTGAGGGTCCTCTAAATATTTTTTTAAAAGTACGTGTGGTTCTATGATAGGTACTGAAACATTAAAAAAAGATTTTTTTGGACCACCCTATTAGACACCTATGAATATAACGTCATCAGTACCAAAATATAAGAATATTAGGAATCTTAAACATTTATTTAAACTTGAAAGAAACCATCCAGAAATACTTGAAATTTTTCCCAATATAAATGCATATTCAATGAAAGATATAATGGCGAAATACGTGTTCGATTTTTGTCAGATCGGATTTAAAAATTCAATCTAATGTAGTGAAGTTGAATGTCCGGCTTTTCAACATTCGACGAACACCTGATCGAATTCGAAAAAATCCGATTCGATCGGGTGCTCGTTGAATGTCGAATTTTTCGGCAATCAACGCGCGTCCGATCAATTAAAAAAAATCCGATCGGCCGGCCGTCGAATGTCGGAAAACCGACATTTGCCGCCCGGCCGTTTGAATCGGATTTTTTTTGATTCGATCGGCCGGTTTCGAATGTCGAAAAATCCGACAATCGATTCAAGTCAAAAACGCTTTAAAATCGGATCGAATTATTTTATACATGTCCAATTTTAAAATATGAGTTAGAGATACATTGACATAATCAAGGTTGAATGAATGAAAGAAGTTCGAACACAATCTCCTTGGGCTATTCGTGCGGTTTATCGGCATTTTCGCGAACTGATCTCGTTTTCAAGAGACCGAGATGGTGAAAAAAAATAACAGCGAGCACCGCTCGATGACCTAACGCCGGTTATGCCATTGACTGAAAATAAGATAGCCTAAACGTTCAATTCAGCTTTATGTAATGCGAAAGCCGGGTTTCTCGATGATTCCAGCGCGCTGTTGTGTCCAAGCCCAACGAGAAAAAAATCAGGATCATACAAACATTATGTGGTCATCGTAATTTCGATACTGTAACACGAACTCGATCAATGAAGAAAAAGAAAAACTCATTTCAGTTTCTCTTAAAAACGAAAGTAATTATGGTAAATTAGAAATTTATAAGATCGACCCCAAAAATGGGGTGGTAATTTAGGTTATTATAGTTGATAACTGTGAAATAATATAATTACATGGAGAATCATGTAACTGACATGATAATCAATAATGATTTAACGCATTATGTAATAATATAATTACATGAAGAATCATGTAACTGACATGATAATCAATAATGATTTAACGCATTATATAAAATACGTTTGAATTTAAGTTTCAATTTTGAAATTCAGATATTAGAGTCTTGTATTTAGACCAATTTTGCTTCTTGAACCCAGAAAACTTTTATTCAATTTGAGGAATCAATTTTAAGGTGTAACAAGTTTAAGCATTTATTTTTACTGTGAACTTTCTATGAAATTTATTTGTGAAAGTAAAATTCCTCTGTAATTTTTCTGGAATCCCCTTAGAAATCTAATGAACATTCTTCGAATATATCGATTTTCTGAGGAATTATCCTGAAAATTCCACGGAATTTCAGAATTCAGAAAGTCCAGAATATATTTTTAGAGAAATTTCATCGAACCATGATGGAGTTTTCACAATGTTTCTATAAGATTTCTATAGAACTTCTGTGGAAGTTATACGAAATCCTTGTGCAATTTTTTCTGAGTTTCCTGGGAAATTTAATAGAAAAGTAGTATCCTAACAAAATTTTGTAATTTCGTTAACAGAAAACCATTTCTAGGAATTTTAAGTTAAATACTTTAATTAATCGAATGTACCGGAAATTCCATATGGGAATCTAAAAAAATATCCTTTTTACATTGTTTGAAAATGTATAGTACATTTCAAGTATAAGAAAGTATTTCTTCAGATTCAATATATTTTTCAACAAGACAAGGCAAGACAAGATAATTAGTTTTTATCATTAAAATTCACTACACTCAAAAAAATTTTCATCGTGACTTCACAATAAATGTATTGGAAGTTTATTACCAAAACGTAATGTAATTTTACAATACATGTTTTCTACATGGAATTATGAGAAAAATGAAAGTTTCCTTCATATATGGGTTTCCATTATATTTTTATTGAAAATAAAAAATCGCTGGTCTTAGCGTTTGATCATACATAAATCAAGAGTTAAGTATGACGTATAGGTGAACAATACTCAAAAATGCATTCCAAAGGTGAAAATTTTCTACATGATAAATTTTTTTTTTAAGTAAGGTATGTAACTTATTTAATTTCTTTATGATTTGACTACTAACGAAGATTCTTGATACAATCAGCATATTAAGCAAATGGTATTTCACGATATTTTTATTCAAGTTACTTCAGTAATAATTCATAAAATGTTCAAACTATATATTTGAAGACAAATATATTTGGAAATTACAATACTTGTAATTTTACAATGAATTTTTTAAAATTTTGCGTTACAATACGGTGCTCGCAATTTTACATTACAATTTGTATTGTAAAGTATTGTAAAATCATAAACATTTTTAACAGTGTATACAGGTGAATTCGTAGTTTATCTCGTACATTCTGCAACTACAAGATTTCAAAATTAAGACATTATGTATCTTTCAAAAATACATCTTATATAAAAGATCGGACATCAAAACGAGTTTGAGCAGTGAACATCTAATAAATGATTATTATTGAACACAAAATCTTATTTTTTGAATTATTAGATATCCGATTTCACTTATTATGTCTGATCAGTCCCATAGCAAACTTTTTTAAATTTAGAAAAGGTTGGTTGGAAAATGTCATCAAGTTCCGAGAAAATAAAGGGGAAGTTTTTTTCTCGCTCGACGCGCACGTTTTTTCAACCTTGGATGGTGATTGAAAACAATAAAAAACGAAATTTTCATTGAAAAAAAAAATTGCTTTCAGGATTCTGATTGAGGCGTGAAAACTTAGATTGAAAAAAGTCATCCAATTCATGTGTTCATTTACTTAGCCAATAATCCCATTTTCGAAAAAATAGTGTTTGACTACAGTTTTGTTTTTGAAGTTTCCTTAAATTTTATTATCTCTGGGTGTAATTCTATTCAGATTTCTTGTTCTAAAGTTAATTTCGAAAGTAGTCCCCATAAAAGCCATTCACGCCCAGTTACGATTAAGGTTTTTTGCTCCCAAATTAAGATTTCTTGGCTTGAGAAAAGCCAGAGGGAATTTTTCACAGCATGTGGAGAGGAACCATTATTCTCTCTTATTAACTTTTTTCCATATTTCGTGTTCTTTTTAATAAAAATTTGCATTTTCGATTTGAGAAAGCAGAAAATTGTTTGTTTCGAAAACGAGTTTAAGGATTTTTTGTTCTTTTTGGGCTTACAACTTGTTCGTTCAAGTTAATGAGACTAGGCCCATAGAAATGAAAAATCCCCAGCAGCATAATAATACAGTGCATAGTTTTGAGCTTTTTTATGAACTAATAATTTTAAACATTTTAAACGTATAGATTCCTTTAAGGAATCTATGTAGGATCCTATGTGTATAGAATACAGCATAGGATCATATGCGCCACCACATATAGAACTGCTATGGGTCAGCCGTATAGGTTCCTACACAGGATTCTCTATAGGATCCTATGGGATCCTATAGAGATTGTCCTAAGTACATATATACTATAACTATAGTCCTTTATTAATACTATTAATCTTTACAAACTTTTAATAATTTTTAAATTAAGTAAATAATATTAGGATCCTATAGAAACCTCTACAGATTCCTATGTCACTTCCTCTAGGTCGCTTTATAGGGAAAACATATAGGTCCCTGTATGGTATCCTATGTAGGAACCTAGACGGCTTACCCATGGTAGTATATAGGGCATATAGGGTCCTATACTGAATCCTGTGTATGATACAACATAGGAGTCTGTATAGGGACCTATGTAGGTATTTTCACTCTACTCTTATATAGGGGAAAGGTGCCTATGATGGGCCTCCTGCATATTTTCGTATAAAAGAATTATATTGATCAAATACGTATGTGTAATCATGCTCGCTTTCCTTATAGTTAAATACTAAATGTTGTTTTCAGCAATGCAAGTAAACTAACAAAAGTAGAAAGTAGAAATCATTTTATTACTTTAGATTACGAATTCTTACCTATTTAAGAAGTCCTAATTTAATAGTTTGTCGTGATTTAAAACTATAACTAGTTGTTATTTTATATAGATAATTTTGTAAGCTTTCAAACTGTTATGTGCTTTTTATTAATTTTTATGTTGTAAAAGCGTAACATGTTTTCCCTTTGGAGTAACAACTGATACAGAGAGCAAAAGCAGAAATTCAAATTTTCCACCAATCATAGACAAACTTTCCCAACCTCGAAACCTCTTTCTGCTTTCAGATCACCAACACGAAATTGTTAAAAATATTTTACTTCTTCTCCTTATAGCAATTGATCTTTGTTCTACGGAAAATAATGTCTGTGATTTTACAATTTTTTATAAATGCCTACTTCATTTTATTTTGCATAACACTCATGTCATAATTGGCTTTATTTAACACTTATTTCACGTTCTATTATATATTTTGCATATATAAAGCATCATCAAGGTGCATTAATGTTTGAACAATATACTGAGAATAAAATTTATCTATGTCAAGTAGTAAATAAAATGATTTTTAAAGTTCTTAAAGGGGTCCGACTTAGGAAACCGGATTCCTAAGAAGGGGCATTTGACAACTTTTTTTCAGCATCAAAATTGATTGCCTTCTGAGCATTTTTTTAACTTGTATGTATATGAACTTTATAAAAGAAATAACAAAGTATTAAGTTAGAAATCGTTTTTACTTCTGAAGTTACTTAAAATCGAAAATTTTTGGAAAATATGAAAGGCACCTTTCACCTACATGGAAGTATGATATGTACATATTGCATCGGGTTTACACGGAAATTAAGATCCTTTCGAACAAGTGCATAATAATAGAGTCGACTAAGAACTGTACCTTAACTGGAACGGAAACAAAGTCTGTAGGTTGATTTGGAACCAATCTATTCAGATTATTCCATTTTTCAAAATAGAAAAAGGTTATAATTCAAAACAATAATACATTTCTACAAATTGCTAACTTCTTCAAATTTTTATAATATATTTGAATAAAAATAGATATCTTTAAATTGAGTTAATCATTAATACCTCAATTAAAAGAAATTTGAATAGTATTCATAGGGCCCTCCATTAACTACGTTACCTACTTTGGGCAATTTGCATTTTCAACCAAATTGTTGAATCTTCAAGCCAAAAGAACGAATCTTTTAGAAGAGGGTTGAATTCTAAAACCGAAAAGTTCATTTTCAACCAAGAAAGATAACTTTTCTACCATCAAAGATTAATTTTCAATCGAAGAGGATGAATTTTCAATAAAACAGTTGAATTTTCGACCAAAAAAGAGGACTTTGACAGAATAGTTAAATGTTCAACAAAATAATTAAACTTTCAACAAAATAGTTGAATTCTTAATCAAATGACTGAATTTTTGAAGAAGAAGATTAATTTTCTATCAAATGACGAATTCTCAACCAAATAGTTGAATTTTCAACTAAAAACATAAGTCTTCAATCACAAATGAAATACTTAAATCTTCAGTTTAAAACATTACTTTTAATTTTTTAAAAATTTTCAACTAGTTGAATTCACTAAAAATGACAAATTTTTAACAAAATAGTTGAATCCTCAACCAAAAAGATGAATTTTCAACAAACAAGATTCATCTTCTACCCAAAATAGATCAACTTTTAACAAAATAAATCGATCTTCAACCATATCGATGGATTTTTATCAAAGAAGATTAATCTTCTACCCAAAAAGACGAATTTTCCACAGGAGTTTAGTTTTGAAGTTGAAAAGTCGAATGATTTAGAAAATACTTGACTTTTAAACCGGAAAAGATAAATTTACAACAAGTAGGTTAATTTTCAATTCAGAAAGATGAATTTTCAACTGAAAACGGAATCGTTAAATTATCAAATCAAAAAAATAATTTTTAACACAAAAAGAAACGAATTTTCAACCAGGTGAATGCAACTAAATAAAGCGACTTTAAAAAAATAAATTTTCAATAATCAACATTAATTTTATACC
Source organism: Melikaiella ostensackeni (assembly GCA_032362435.1). Lineage (NCBI taxonomy): Eukaryota > Metazoa > Arthropoda > Insecta > Hymenoptera > Cynipidae > Melikaiella > Melikaiella ostensackeni. The sequence goes on along the minus strand of JAUMHM010000050.1, from coordinate 8,383,547 downwards.
TAAAAATACGAATTTTCAACAAATTACATGAATTTTTCTCCAAATCATTGAAAATTTCATTTCTAAAGGAGAAGTTCTCAACAAAAAATGGAACATATAGTTAAATTTTGAGATAAAAATACAATTTTCATCCAAAAAAATAACAAATTTTCAACAAAATAGTTAAATTTCCAACCAAAGAGGTGAATCTTGAAGAAAATGAGTTTTTAACAAAGTAGTTCAACTGTAAACCAAGCAGTTGATTTTTCAACCAAAAGAGGTGAATTCTCAACGAAACATGTAGTAGTTGATATTGTAACCAGAAAAGTTTTAGATTTCAAAACAAAAACAGTTAAATTTAACGACAAAAGACTAATTTTTAAAACAATTGTTGAATCTTCAACTTAAACAAAATAATTATCAACCAAACAGTTGCATTTTGAACAACAAAAAGTAAAATTTCAACAGAGAAGATTAACTTTCTACCAAAAAGACAAATTCTCAACAAATTACATGAATTTTCAATCAAATAGAAAAATTTTCAACTAGAAACGATCAATTAAGAATTGAAAATATCAATTTTTAATTAAAATAGTAAATTTTTATTCAAAAATATCAGCTTTCAATTGAAAATGGAATAGTCACATTTTCAGTTAAAGAAATTAATTCTTAACAACAACAACAAAAAAAAATTTTCAACAAAACAGTTTAATTTTCAATTAAAGAGGTGAAGTGTCAACTAAAATGATGAATCTTCAACAGGGAAAATAAATTTTCAACAAAAGAGTTCAACATTCAACCAAATAGTTGAATTTTCAACCGAAAGGATGATTTTTTAAATAGGAAGATTAACTTTCTGACAAAAAAAATGATTCATCAGCAAAATACATATATTTTCGACCAGATGTTTGAATTTTTTTATTAAAAAAGATAAATGTTCAACCAGATAGTTGAATTCTTAACTAAAAAAGATAAATTTCAAACCAAAAATGGAATAGTTAAGTTTTCGTTGAAAAAAAAAATCTTCAACCAAAAATGAAACAAATTTTCAACACAGTAGTTTAATTTTCAACCAAAGAGATAAATCTGCAATTAAAAAGAAATTAATTTTTAATAAAGGAGTTCAACTTCTAACCAAATAATAGCATTTTTGACCAAAAAAATTACTTTTTAACAAAATAGTTGCATTCTCAACAAAATCATTTAATTTTTAACCAAATGGTAGAGTTTTTAACCAAACGAGATGAACTCTGGGCCAAAAATATAACAGTCGACGTTTCAACAAAAAAAAAACAAAAAATAGTTGGATTTTTCTATTGAGTTCTTTTAATTCACTTCACTTTCAAGCAAAAAAAAAACGAGAAAAGGGGGAAGTTTCTTGAAAACAGCGGAAAAGAGAATATTTCTTTAAAAAGGAGGAAAAGAGGGGAATATGGGAAAGAGTGTGAAGTCTGAAATATGAAAGTGATTTTCAAACTTATCAAGTAATTGTTGAACTGTACCGTTGAAGGGCCATCTTTCGTAAAGTTTGTTAAAATTAATTATCAGAATACGTATTAAACGTTATCTAGACTCGCAACGTTACTTCCACTGACCCCCCCTCCCTCTGTTACCAACCGTAGTTTTTCACGCAACCCCCTCCCCCTCTCAAATTGTTAACGTAGCTCATGGATGGCCCACATAGGCAACCCTGCAGTTTAGAACAAATCTTTGCATGGCTTTATGTCTCTGTTTGTTAACATTGAAATAAAAACTTTTAAAAACATAAATTCTAACAAAGTCATCTTGTGTAATAGAAAATTGCACAAAAAGTCTTCAAAACGAGTAAAGTATTCATGATAAATCGTTAAATGGCTTCAATGGTCATTCAGAATGAAAAAAAAATCCGCATCAATTTGGATAAACAGTATATATTTATATTGGCATGGCGACATTTCGGTCCTGAATAGACCCTTTTCGAGCCTTTCATAAAAAACAATCCTGTAATTGAAATAACAGAGATAAAGAAAAAATTAAACTATGTAAAAAAATCAGTTAAAAAACAATTAGTAAAATCTCCAATACAACAATTGTGTAAAAAAATACTTACAAACGAGATAATTTCCAATCTTAACTTCATTCAATGCCAAAAAAAAGGAAAAAAGAATACTCGTATGTAATGAATATGTAAAAAACTCTTCTTCCAGTCTGAAAAAAAATTATATAAATAAAACTGTGATTTAATATTGAAAAATTCAAAGTATGTGAAGTTAATGAGGTTATGTCGAAACTTAGTTATAAATTCAATTTAAGAACAACACAACCATTTAAAAATATTGCATTAAACAACACAACAAGTAATAAACTTAAATCAAATAATGCAAGTCATTTCGAAAGTGAGGGTTCTAAAAGATACTGAATTTAATTGAGTGTTCTTGAAACGTTCAATTCATACATTACGGCGCCAAATAACTTTTAATTCAAGAATCATCACCCCATTTCCAATAATAGTTTAATGAAATTTTGAAAACAAATAAATGAAATTTATTAATTTAAAGTAGAATATTATAGGGTGAAGGAAGCCTAGAATTTTCATATCTAAGATTTACACCATTTTTTCTCCTCGTGATATAAGAAGATTCTAAAGTTAAACGTTTGTTTAGATTTTATTTTTGTTTCAAAATTATTGGATTGTCAAAGTTGAATTTGTGTGTAAATTCTAAACAATGTTTTACTAACGCTGTAGAGTTGTCATGATTCCTTTCATTTATACCATGTTATTTCGTTCGCTGTCCTAATTGTCTACCTGTTTGTCCAATGTAACAGGCTTTACAACTTAAACATTTAAATTTATAAACTACTCAAATTATTTTTAATTTTGGTAACGGATCTTTGGGGTTTTTAAATTTGTTGCTCTTACTTTTTAAAGGCTTATGAATAACTTTAACTTCGTATTTTCAGAGTAAGTTTGTGATTTTATTAGAAAGATCATGAAACATATAAGAACAAACAGTCAAACCAACATTTTTTTCATTTGTTTCTATTCTTTTCTGTTTAGATTCCATGTTGTGAATCAAGTGTACTCTCGTTTTTATCAGCTGTCTGACCAAGAGTACTGGGTAACCATTGTTAAATAAGATGTGAGTTAAAATTTTTTAATTATTTTGCCTGAATTCTAAAGAGGATAATTTTATAGCCCGATTAATCAAACCAAATATCATGCCTTTTTGTGTGACCAAGGATGTTCAGAATTATAATTAAAATATCTACCAGACCAAGTAGGTCTTTGATACCAGTTAGTAAGTAAATTACCATTCGAAGACCTGATGACAGAAATATATAAAAAAATAAATATATATTATTAAATATTAAATATAATTATTATTAATTAAAAATTAATTAGTATTATTAAATAAATATATGATATAAAAAAAATAAAGTCTATAAATAATGACCTTAAACGGAAGATTCTTTAAACAATCTGTTTCAAGTTATTCCGTTGCTAAGTTAGATACCACTGGTGATAAGGAAGAACCCATTGATATACTATCAATTTGTTTATAAGTTGTATTATTAAATTTTAAATAAGTAGATCTGAGAAAAAATTCTACAGCACTCTTGAATTCATCTCTGGGCATCAAAGTGTATGGTGCAATATTATCCCATCGTTCACGAAGGTACTTAAAGACTAGTTCATTAGGCATATGTGGGAACATCCCTATCACATCCAATGATATCATGATATGGTCCTTGAAAATAGTTAAATGCTTTATATCATCAACAAATTGCCAACTATCTTTCACGCGATAAAGAGTTTTACCTGTTACCTGTGATAGTATTGAAGATAAAAAAGAAGCTATCGAATAAGTTGTACTATTAATATTGGAAATTATAATTCTTAAAGGAATATCAGGTTTATATATCTTTGGCA
>JAUMHM010000050.1:8352803-8373596 GCA_032362435.1 Melikaiella ostensackeni | reverse complement strand
ATCCCGTACCCAAATTTACCATACAAATTCCTTAATCCCCAGTAGTGAAACGAGACCAGAACCGAACGAGTTACGCTCACCCCAAAAGGGATTTGGCTTAATGGTATAATAATAATGAAAATAAAAATATTGGAAGAATCAATATTTACAATGTACAAAATTTAACAATTTTTAAATACTGGAATGTTTGAAACTGAAACTGACTGTGCATCTATAATGTGACTAATGAACTTTTGAATTCAAAATAATGCAAAAGAATTCGATGAAATTCATAAGAATTGCAGGAGAATTTCAACGGATTCAGGATGAATTTATAAGCATTCAGAGTGAATTCAAAACAATTCAAATTGAGTTTTAAATAATTCAGGCAAATTCAAAGAAATTCAAATAAATTGACAAAAAATGGTTAAAATAAAAAATATTCCACTGATTTTCAGTAAAATTGGAGTGAATTTAGAAGAATTCAAGCGAATTCAAGAGACTTTAATGAAATACGTAAGAATTTGAGTGAACTGAAGAAAATTTTGAAAATCAAAAAATGTATATAGAATTGAATAAAATGGGAGTGAACAGATTTTAAGTAAATTGAAAAAAAAATAAAAACATTAAAGAAAAAACAATGAATTAAATAAGATTCGAATGAATTTAGAGAGATTTAAGGAAAATGAGAAAAATTCCATGAAATTCATGAAAATTCAAGGTAAATTTTTAAAAAATTCAAGCGAATTCAAAACAATTCAAAAATATTTTTAAAATTTTATAGAATGTATTGAATTTGGAGTGAATTTAGAAATATTCAAGAAAATTCAAAAGAAATTGATGAAATACCTTAGAATTCTAGGTGAGTTTAAAAGACTTCACGGTGAATCAAAGAAAACTAAACAAAAAATAAAAAAATTCTATTGAATTGAGTAGAACTGGTCGAATTTAGAAAAATTCAAGTGAATTAAAAAGAATATAGGGTAAATACAACAAAATTTCAAGGAATTAAAAATAATTTAAAGAATTCAGGGTGAACTTAAAATGAATTCAAATAAATTGAAAAACAAATCACAAAATCCACAATATTCCATTGATTTCAGTAAAATTAGTGTGAATTTAGGAGAATTCAAGGGAATTCCAGAGAATTCGATGGGGTTCATACGATGCAAGGTAAATATAAAAGAATTCAGGGCGTTAAAAATAATTCAAGTGAATAGACAATTTTTTTTCAATCCAAAAAAATCCATTGAATTTAGATAAATGGGAGGGAAAAAAATTAGTAACTTCAGAGGAACTTAGGCAAATGAGAAAAATTGTATGATATTCATAAAGATTCAAGGTGAAGTTTAAAAGATTCAAGTGAACTGAGAGCAATTGAAAAATATTTCAAGAATTCATTGAATTTATTAAATTTGGAACAAATTCAGAAGAGTTCAACGGGATTCAGAAGAATTTGATGAAATGCCTAAGAATTCAAATTGAATTAAAAAATCTGAACAATAAATAAAATAAAAATTTAATTAAGTCAAATTGAGCGAATTTACAAGAATTCAAAATCATCAAAAAAAGTTCAAGAGACTTTGAGAAAATTCGTAAGAATTTGAGTGAATTTTAAAAATCAAAAAATTTCCATTGATTTGATTAAGATAGGAGTGAACAGAATTTAAGTCAATTGTAAAAAAAACAGAGAAAATAAAAAAACAATGAATTGAATAAAATTCAAGTGAATTAAGATGAATTTGAGGAAAACGAGAAATATTCCGTGAAATTCATAAAAATTCAAGGTGAATTTAAATAAAAAAAGCAACTGAATTGGAAACAATTCAAAAATATTATTAAAAATTCATTGAATTAATTAAATTTTGAGTGAATTCAGGAAATTTCAAGGGAATTCAGAAGAATTTTATGAGATACCTTAGAATTTTAGCTGAGTTTAAAAGCCTTCACGGTGAAATGAAAAAAAAAACTAAACGAAAAATCAAAGAATTCCTTTGAAGTGAGTAGAATTGGGCGAATTTAGAAGGATTCAAGTGAATTAAAAAGAATATTGGGTAAATTCAAAAAATTCTGAAGAATTCAAAATAGTTTGAAGAATTCATGATAAATTTATAAAAATTCACGCTGAACTCCAAATGAATTCAATAAGTTGAAAAAATATCACAAAATCCAAAATATTCCATTGATTTCAGTAAAATTAGAGTGAATTTAGAAGAATTTAAGTTAAAAATAATTCAAGTGATTGGAACCATTTTTTTCAAATTAAAAAAAAATCCCATTGAATTTAGATAAATGGGAGTGAACAGAATTAGTAAATTTTGAGGAACTTAAGGGAAATGAGAAGAATCCGATGAAATTAAAAAAATTCAAAGTGAAGTTGAAAAAATTTAAGTGAACTGAAAACAATTAAAAATATTTCAAGAATTAATTTAATTCATTAAATTTGGAGTGAATTTAGAAGAGTTCAACGGGATTCAAAAGATATTGATGAAATGCCTAAGAATTTCAAGGTGACTTTAAAAGACTTCACGGTGAATTAAAAAAGCTAAGGGATAAATAAAAATGAAAAAATTTAACTGAATAATATTGAGCTAATTTAGAATTCAATAGAATTCAGGGGGAATTCAAGAAAATTTAAGAGAATTCCAAAGAACACGAAGGAATTAAAAATAATTCAGGATAAATTTATAAGAATTCAGGGTGAATTTCGACTGAATTTAAATGAATTAAAACAAATTCAACAAATCCAAAATATTCCATTAATTTCAGTAAAATAGGTCTAAATTTAGTATATTTCAATGAAATTCGATGAAATTCATACGAATTCCAGATAAATTAAAAATAATTCAGGGTGAATTAAAAAAAAAAATCAGAAATTGGCATATACCTGAATTAAATACTCGTTAATTATTGGGTTCTCTGTTTTAATTTATTGAAAGAAAAGTGACTTGCAGCCCTGCTTGTGATTCAAAGTCAATACAAATAAAATATTTTAATGTAAATATTCTTCATATATTAATGTAGCAATATATTAAAATTATATTCCTGATAACATATATCACACATTTCATAGTCAATTTTTATAAAGTTCAAAATCGTTTAGGTAGCGTAAAAAATATTTTAATGGCACTATTGATAATACAGGTATAAATTCAATTGCTGCGAACTGTATTTTCTTGTAACTCAGATCTCATAAAAAATTTGTTGATCTTCAAATAAGAAGATGTGTGTCGATTTTAGTGATTTTTGACTGTATCTACAGAGACAAAAGGATTTTTTCATAAATGAAACTTTGGGTGTTTTTGGCTCCCAAAAGAAAGTTTTCATCCCTATGAACTACGAATGAAGAACTGTCTTTTTTTCGATATGCCCTATTGTGTAGTCTTCCCAAAGTTGCAAATCTTTCACTACGAAAGCTTTTCGAATATTGCAAAACAAGAGAAGATCATAGGTATTTCCAGAAATTGTTATTCTTGCATGAGACTTCTCATAAATTGGTATTGCTTTTATTACCGAAATAAAGTTTTCCATCCTGACAAGAGTGTTCAGAAAGATACTTGAAACTATTCCCAAAAAGCAAACATCGTACCAAGAGGCAAACTCCCTCGGTCGTAATTTTAGAACATAATTTAATACTGAGTGGTGCAATATTTCAGAGTTAAGGCTGCCTAGTCAGTTCCCGGAAGAGCGAGCCTTATCAAAATGTGCCGGTGTCCACTAGCGCGAGCAAATGTGTGTACCTTACATACATATATATGTAACTATATGTATAGATACAAATATCCATAATAATATATGCATATTACACATAGTATATACTGTACACTCTTATATGCATTATTACTAAAAGAAAGTCATAGTTTCATGAAACATGTGTGTCATGATGCATGTGTCTGTTTATGATGTGTGTTACAATCGCATATGCATGTATAATCTTAATAATATAGATACATCCAGTATACACATGTGTATGTATATAGTTATACATATTTATGTAGAGATTACGAGATTATTTATTATAGATTACTCTTATATGCACTATTACTAAAAGAAAGTCGTAGTTTCATGAAACATGTGTGTGTCATGATGCGTGTGTTTCATGATGCATGTGTGTGTTTATGATGTGTGTTCCTATCAATACATATATAATCTTAATAATATAGATACATACAGTGTACACATGTATATATATTATACATATTTATGTAGAGATTACGCGTATTACGTATGGCTTGGGCTTAAGGCTCATCTGCTGGAGAAGCAACCTAGTATCTCTGTCGTAGCACTTGCTCGTGGTAACGAGAATATTTATATAACTATAAAATGATACCGCAACGATAAACGTGAGGTGCCGGATCGAAATAACGCGACTTATCTCCAGGTTTTTAAAGAAAGTCAGTTAAAGAGTCTAAAATACGGTAGAGTTCAGATTAGTCGAGTAGAAACAGTAAAGTGAGATGGTTCAAAAAGTTATGTGTTTAGATAGGAAAGCGATTGAGGTTTTAATATCTGAGATGTTTGGGATTTTTAAGTTCCGATGTTACGATTTTATAGCGGAAAGCGAGGAATAAGTATTTAACTTCTGCAATATTGTACTCACTCTAAAATCACTTTAGACTCAGAGAAAAGTTTTTTAAATTTAAGAAATCGTTTCTTTCACTTTTTTGCTTTAATTGAAATTCTGTGGTGACAAAGCATAAGCGTAATGGCTTACGTAATGGCTCGAGTACACTATAAAATTTAAATAATATAATCGCTGATTTCAATTCATGTCAATACGAGACTGACATAATCGCCAAACTGCACTAAGCTTAAGATAACCTTTTTACGCGTTCTCAATGTGCAATATTTTTGATATTTGCATTAAAAGTTTGAAAGATATATTAAAATTATAAGCTTACCCCATTTAAAAATTTGTGAAAAATCTATGTTAATGTATTTTTCTAAATTCAAATTTTACTTCAGGGTTAACACTCCATATCATTTTCACAAAGTTAACTTATTCGAACCACCTGAAATAAATTGATTTTACTGGCATAATAACTTAACTAACAAGGAAATAGGCGAATATGCTGTAAACACATTTCATTTCGACAATATCTGTTATTTTTATTTTCAAATTTGAACAGCATATTTAGAAAATGCATCGAAAAATAAGAGAGAATATTCAACTTCATTTATCTCGAAATCACGACAGGTGTATATAAGCGCTTCTGCCTTTTCACCACTGATTTAAAAAAATATTCTTCTGATTCAAATAAAGTACTAAAACAATAAAAAATTAATTCATTTAATCTTATTGTTTTAAGTCAAGGAAATCAAATCTTCAAAAATGAAAGATTTTAAAAATTTTTAAGTCAAAACACAGTGAAAACCTAACCAACACAACCTTACTTTTATGTAAAATTGATACTGTTGTTAAGCCAAAGGAGCCGATCAAAAACTATATCACCAGGCCAGAGGGGAGGTGGGGGAGGGGGGTAACGCAAAATGTGACACCATACATGAAAAATATAAATGTGAATAATGATTTTTTGAAATGACTGAAAACATGAAAATGAGTGATTTTATTTCGAAAGTAAAGCATCTAAATACAGAGTTCACAATATTTCCCCTATTTCCCTCTTCGCCCCTTTTTAAACAATTCCTCTTTTTCCTCCTGTTTTCAAGAAACTTCCCCTTTTTCCACTTTTTCTCGTTTTTTTCGCTAAAATGCGAACTGAATTAACAGAACCCACTAAGAAAATTCAACTATCTCCGTTGAAATTTAATTCTTTTCCATTGGAAAGTCTACTATTATTTTTTTTGTTCAGAATGTATCTCTTTTGGTTAAAAATTCTTCTATTTGGTTGAATATTAAACTATTTTTCCGAATTTTTTTTTAAAGTTCAACTATTTGGTTGAAAATTCATCTTTCTTGGTTGAAAATTCAACTGTCTTCTAAAAAACTCCTCATTTTGGATTGAAGATTCAGCTATTTGTTTAAAAATGTGACTGTTTGTGGTTGAAGTTTAATCTTTTTTGTTTGAAAATTCGACCATTGGTTTAAAGAGGAGGTCCAAAAGTTGTAGTTTGATATCCGGATCTCCCACAAAAAGTTACAGATGAAAAATATATATCTTATGTTCGCGCATCCATGATAAAGCTCAAAATAACGAATTATAGCAATTTTTTTGTTATTTTAGTAGGAAATCAATGTTTTAATAGATGAAAAGGGTTCTGAAAATTAGTATTTACGACTATAATAAAGTTCAAAGGGCTCTATGGAACTAAAACGAGAATCAAAAAGTACTAAAAAAATTATAATATATATAAAATTAATTATAATTTAATTCTCAAGCAAATGATAAGACTTTTAACCAAAAAAATAATAATTTTTAACAAAATAGCTGAGTATAAACAAAATAGTTGTAACTTTAACCAAGAATTATTTTTCAGCCAAGAAAAAAAAAACAATTTCAACCAAATTGTCGAAGTTTAAAGCCAAAAAGATGAATTTTCTACAAAGGAATTTAATTTTCAACCCGAAAATGTGAATTTTCAACAAAGAAGTTAATTTCCAACCAAACAGTTTAATTTTCTACCAAAACAGTTGAAGAAGAGGACGAACTTTAATAAAAGAGTTGAATTTCCAAGCAAGAAAAATTTGTCAATCAAGAAAGAAAAACAATTTCAACCAAAATAGTTGAAGATTCGACCCAAAAAGACGATTTTTCTACAACAAATTGAATTTTTAAACCGAAAATGTGAATTTTCAACCTAAAAAGATAAATTTTCAACCATAAAAGATGACTTTTTAACAAAATTGTTAAATTTTCAACAAAATAATTAAATTCTCAACCAAATGATAAGATTTGTAACCAAGAGAGATGAATTTCTAAGCCAAGAAGACGAACTTTAATAAAAAAGTTGAATTTTCAACTGAGAAAAATTTCTCAGTCAAGATAAAAAAACAATTTCAACCAAAATAATTGAATATTCATAATTGAATATTCAACCCATAAAGACGAATTTTTCACAAAGCAGTTGAATTTTCAACGAAAAAGAAAGAAGTTTTTATCAAAAAGACGAGTTTTCAACCTCAAAGTATGACTTTTCAACAAGACTGTTGAATTTTCAACAAAATAAATAAATTCCCAACTGCGCCAACTGTGCTGGTTGAAATATTTTGGTAATTTTTGTTTACCCCTAGAAAAAAAAATATTACTATTAAAATAACATTATATCAAATTACAATTATTATTATAATAAACTCTTGGACAAATGGTACATTAAAATTTTTTAAATAATGCTTTTTTTGTAGGTCAATGAAAGCTATTTTGAGAAAAATTCCCCAAGAAACTAAAAAATTCACCAAAATTGCTAAGGAATTTCCCCGGAATTATTTTTGTGAAAATTGCCAAAATATCTTGCAAATTTACCGAACTTGGTAGAGAATTTTCCCGACATTATTTTTGGAAAAATTACCAAAATTATTGTGTTTATTGCGTCCCGAACATTTTCAAGAATTTTCCCGAAAAAACTTTTACAGTGTATAATTATCCTTTGAAAACTACACAGCAATAAAAAAATCCGTCGATTGACGCAACAATAACAATGGCAATTGTCAAAACCATGGCAATAACATGACCGTTATATGGCCGTAACAGTAAGTTGGTAGCAGTGTTTGGTCAGGAAGGTTAGAAGTAATGGAATTAGTCCGGAAAGGTCGACACTGCGCATGCGCTACATCTTCGACTAAACATCCGTCACTTTTTACACAGAAAACAAGTGGAAAACTAGGACTTTTTTCCAATTATAGAAAAATAATATTTTTCTTACTGGCAACGATTATTTTATTAATTTTTTACTATTTGAGACTGCTTTTTGTACATATTTTAGTTTAGTATTATTAAAAAATATTTCTGAATTACTGTGCTTTTAATGTGCAAGCAGTAGATGTCACTGTTAGAAATGGTTCCTACCCTGGTGAAAGTGTCAAACAGGAAATCATTCCGAACCAATCCAAATCGTTCCAAACCCATCCAAAAAAATTTCTCAATTTCGTACGATCGGAATCGGTTGAAAATTAATCTGAGTCAATCCGATTCAATCTGAATTTCCAATCCGAATCAATTCGAACCAAATTTTCAGTCCGAATGAATCCGAATCAACCGAACTCGGATCGACCTTAACCGGTTTTCAATCCAAATAAATCCGATTCAATCCGAACTCGGATTCATTCGGATTGAAAATTCAGTATATATCAATCCGAGTTCGGATTCATTCGGATTCATTCGGATTTAAAATTTGGTCGGATTAGTTCGGATTGATTCGGATTCGAAGTTTTGTATACTCGTATTATCATGGCACTAAATTTATGCTTAAAATTACACAACTGTACGCACGGTCACTTACACAAATAATCACACGCTCAAACGCTTCGAAAAATCGTTCCTGTCGGGGATTCGAACCCTACCTAAACATCTTAAACCTAAACCGTATATCTACTAGCGCGCGCACTAACCAACTAAGATATCGAACCGCTTTTTGTCGATGAAATCTCAGCCAAGCTTTTTGACAGCACATCACTGTTAGGCCAATTTGAAATAGTTTCAGTAAAAACAGAAGCTATTTCTGTAAATAAATGGCCATATATGGCATTTGTTTATATAATTTTGTTTATAAAATTAACAAGTATGTTGAAAGGACAAAATTTTAAGATGGAACATCACTACTAAATAAATTGAAAGTCGTTTTAGTGAAAGCGGAATGTATTTCTCTGAATAAATGACCTAATATTGTATTTGTTTATAGAATTGTTTATAACGTTACTGAATGTGTTTATAACGTGTTTTTATAATTTTATAATATATATTATTTTATTATTATTATTGTATATTATTATTTATAAATATATTTATAACGTTGATAAATGTAATCGGACAGTAAATTAACTCAATATTTCAGCACTGTGAGGACAATTCCAAACCATTCTGATGAAAACACGACTTATTTCTTGTCGTAAATACCTGAATTTTACTAGTACCATAATACTCTAAAATGTAATGCAATACTCTTTATAAAAATTATTTCTCCATTTTTTTCTATGTAGTGTACAATCGCCTTAAAACCATTTCAATAGAAAATGCATCCAGAATGTCTAGCGTTTCTGAACAAAAAAATTCCAGGACTTTTCCAGGTTTTCCAGGGCAAAAAATGAATTTTTCCAGGTACCTTTTTCTTGAATATTACAATGAACTTTTATTAGAAAAAATACGTATGATTCAATTTATAAAATTATTTTTAAATTATAGAAAAAGTGAATTGTCGTTTTCAGTGCATTAATGGTGAGATAATTGGGCTATCGTTTTGCTTTTCAATTTCATATGACGTTTTTTTAACTATTGGTTAGTATTTTCTCCATTTCCGGTGTCACAATGCGGCAGAAAAGAATATAATGTCCAAAATTTTAGGTTTGGGTGACGTTAGAACTATGGCTGTCATGATCCGCTACATGCGCGCGCTATGTAACATTGCTTTGAATGTGAATTCCACCTAGAGTGACTTTTGAATTTCAAGGTGGAGTTAATTAAATTCGAATTTTCCTGTTTCGGCCTGTAAATCATTATGGATCTGAAAATTAAATTGTGGTCTTTCAAAAAGTTACTATTCATCACTAATCACTACTCCCATTTCCGGAAGATTCACAACTTTCTACGACCGAGAGGGAATGTTTTAGAAAATTTTGAATTTCGGGCCAGGTGAAAAATTCCAACTTTCCTGTATTGGGCTATAAATCTCTATAGCTCTGGAAATTATTTTTTTTAATTTCTATCAAGGAGATGATCAGATTTGAGATATTTTTAACCCCATAAATTTCTCACTAAAAGTCCTTTTGATGACTATTAATTTGCCAAAACAATATTTGCCAATAGCGAACCGTATTCGAAAAAATCGACTTTTTTCAAATATTTTTTTATGAATTGGAATGTTTATTTATTAAATGCTCATGTAAAATTATGTAAATATAATATTTTAAATACAAATTGAATTTTTAACAGCAATAATCTGTGAATTCTCTTGATATCTTTAAAACCGCTTGAAATTTAATTGAAATTTATTAAAATCCTTTGGAATCTCTTGAACCCGTGATACCTTTGGAAATATTTTTAAATCCATTAAAATCTTTGAAATCTGTTAAGATTCGTAGATATCCTTTGGAATCTTTTAACGCCTTTTGAATTTCTTTGAAATATTGGCAATCTTTGAAATAGTTAGAAATGTATGGAAATAATTTGAAATCCTTTGAAAATAAATCAAATTTGTTCCCTAAATTTCGCTAGAAATTACTTGAAATTTTTTTAATCTCTCAAAATCTTTAAAATACTTGGAGGTCCTACAAAAATTCCTTAAATCCTAAACGATTCTTGGAAATTTCTTGAAATCTTTAGAAAGCTTATAGATAGTTTTCTTTTGCATGAAGAGATGCAGGTCAAAAAAATTAATCGCAATAGTTTTTAAAATGCTTACGTTATAGACAATTTCGAATTAGAAAATTAAAAAATGTTTTAAATCGAATGATATAAAATTAAAATTTTCATGATTAGACAATTTTTCTATTCTAAATAAATTTGTAATAAGGATTTTAAAAACATAACTACTTAAAATTTAACAATGCTTAACTGTACAAGAAAAGTTTAACGATTGTCAAACTGAAACAGTTTAGTTTCAGGATTTCAAATTGTAATCGTATTTTTAAGTAGTTTCCAATTATCCAATCAAAATAAAAAAAAATTAGAGCATTTTCAAAAATTGTTGCCAAAAAACTGGAGATATTAAAATCCTACAAGATTTTTGAAAATCAGGCATATTATGTAGATTATGAAAAAAAAAATGTTGCGATTTTTGCAAAGGTCTGAGAATTAAGAAATTTCTAAGCTTCATTTAATACAGGGTCTAGTCATTTTAATTTCCGAAATCTTCTCATTTTTTTAAATGTAAATTTTGAGCGCGATAAAGTTTCTATATGCTCAAAAAATTTTTAGGATAGATTGCAAAGCTTTTGAAAATTACTTTGGTTGAGAATTCATCTTTATGTAAAAATTTTATTATTTGGTAGAAAATTTGATTATTTTGTTGAAAAATCAGCAAATTTGTTAAAAAGTCATCCTTTCTAGCTGAAAATTCGTCAATTTGGGTTGCAGGCTCGACTATTTTTGTAGAAAATTAATATTTCTGGGGTTGAAAATTCAAGTGTTTTGTAGAAAATGGAAAACTAATTTATTTTGGTTGATCATTCAACTTTTTTGTTAAAAATTTGTATTTTTTGGTTGAATTCAACTGCTATTGATTTAAAACTAAAATCTTTTTTGGTTGAAATACAAACTATAACATTTTGTTGAAAATTCAACTGTTTTGTAGAAAACTGAACTATTTGGTTGACATTTTTTTTTTGTTTCTTGACTCAAAAATCTTTCTTGATTAAAAATTCAACTATTTTGTTGAAAATTAATTTTTGTAGTTGAAAATTCATATTTTCGAGTTGAAAATTAATCTATTTTGTAGAAAATTCATTTTTTTTCGGCTAGGAAATTCAACGTTTTGGTTGAAGATTGATCTTTTTTATTTGAGGATTCAACTATTTCGTTGAAATTTCTTTTTTTTTTGGGTGAAAAATTTTACAGTTCAGTTGAAAACTTAAATTTTTGTTGAAAATAAAATTATTATCAAGTTGAAGAAGCAACTGTTATTATTAAAAAAAAATTATTTTGTTAGAAATTCAATAATTTTGTTAAAGAGTAGTCCTTTTTTGTTGTGAATTCAACGGTTTTGTTGAAAATTCAATTATTTTGATAGAAAATTAATCTTTTTTGGTTAAAAATGCAACAGTTTGCTTGATAATTAATCTGTTTTGGTTGAGGATTGAACTCTTTTGTTGAAATTTCGTTTCTTTGGGGTGGAAAATTAAACAATTTAGTTGAAAACTAACACTTTTGTTGAAAATTCATATTTTCAGGTTGAAAATTCAAATTTTTTGTAGAAAATTGAACAACTTGGTTAAATTTTTTTTTCTTTCTTGACTCAAAAATCTTTCTTGATTAAAAACTCAACTCTTACGTTAAAAATTCGTCTTCTTGGTTTAAAAATTCATGACATTCGGATCACGTAAAGTTAGATGAAATAGTGTTAAAAGTGTTAAAATTAAAATAATTTTTTTTTCTTTTGTGGGTTGATTTTAGAACCAATCTATTCAGATTGTTCCATTTTTCAAAAGAGAAAAAGGTGATAATCCAAACCAGTAACACATTTCTAAAAAAAATTGCTAACTTTATCAAATTTGTAAATTATATTTAAGTAAAATAGATATATTTTGGTAAATTGAGTTAACTCAGGAATAATGAAAGGAAAACTCGATTTTCTGTTGAATAAAACTAAATGAAAAGTTTTTTGTCTTTTTTTTATTTTTCATTATTGCGCTATCTATGGCTGTAGGAATTAATTTTTTCATATTTAATTTTTCATGTCATCACTCAGTAATAAACAAACAGTAAAACAAAAGAATTTAAAAACCAGTAGAAACCCAAAAAATTCATATTGAACGAACGGAAGGACAACATTAGGAAGCCACGTACATTATTATGATATAAGTTTATTGTTTATGAGTGTTAAGTTATTATTAGTATCATTATTATTAATATTATTATTCATGGTATTAAGTTTAATGTTTATGAGTTGAAAACATGTTTTTAAAGGTTTGATAAAATGTTTAAAAGATCTTTAAATTAGCATTATGCATATATATTTGGAGTATAGTGATGCATGTCAAGCATTTCAGAATTTTTCCAAAATATTGTCAGATCAAATTAAAACTTCGAAAACGATACTCATCATAACGAGATCAAACTTCACTTGAACGAGATGATCGTCTCGTCTCGATCGTTTCTCCAGACTATAGATTTTAAAGTGTAATTATGTAAGTGTAAAGTGTAATTATGTTATTAAAAATGGTAGATAATCGATAATTTTAATTTGAGTACAGAAAATAAACTAGTCGTTTCGATCTTTTAATGAAAGGTACAATTTCCAGTTTTAAAGTGCGGTTTTAAAAAAGGATAGTGGAGAAACCGGTCTTCTCGATATTTAACTTTGCCCCGGTACAAAAATGTTCATTTTATCTGACGTAATTGCGGACTTTCATTGTACTATAAAGGAAATATTGTGACCGACATGAACGATACGAATCAATGTTTTAGACAATGCAAATTTTTATGAGATTTAGAAAATTAATAAACAAAAAATATATTTCTACTCATTAAAAATAGTCGTGTTTTTTGCAATTCATTTTCAACTCTGTCAAAAAATGAGGACTCTGAGAAGAATTCGCAGAATAGAAAAATTCCATGAAAGATTTATGAATCAAGATCGTTTCAAGGACGCCGAAAATTCGTCCTTGGATCTATTTTTTGTCTATATATATCTTGATTTTAATCTGAAGTCAGTGTTCGAAAGCAAACGGGTATTTTTATCTACATAGTGTGCGAGAATTAACATTCATTCAGGGGAAATTTTTTGCTACTCATTATTCACATACATTCTCTTTGAGAAAAACTATAGGAGTCATGAAACTAGTCCCTGTAAGAAGGAATGTTTTCCTGAGAAGATTTCATTTTTTCTATTTCTATTTTTTCTATTTTTATTTTAACTTTTCACTTTTGAGCAAAATCAAATTATTTCTAATAAATCATTAAATTTAGGAAAATGGTCAACTAAAGTCCTAAAAAAGTGTTCCATTTATAATGAAAATTGTAAAAAAGACTATTTTCATCAAGAAAATCAGCAAAATTCAATTTCTTAAAGTTAATAATAGTAAGTGAAAATTTTAGGTACTTTTTATCGAAAAGTGATCAGGTTTGAATGAGCGATAGTTTACTTTGTCATTATGCAATTTTGTGGAATTACACGGTTATTGATCTGGAATCTGCATCCTCAGTTCAGAAAACAGACGAAAAATTTGGTACATTTTTTTCTCCATTATTTTTTACGAAAAAAAAGTAATGATAAGGTAAGCTTTTGCAAAATTGACATTCTTTTTCATTTAAAGGAGATGAGTGAATTTATTTTTTGACTGGGAATATTACAAATTTTTAGAAGAAAAATCTATCCAATCACTTGAAATATCATGAATCTCATATCACATGATATAATGCAATTTAAAATGAGTTAGTATTCAAGTTTTTTAGAATGTTAAGTTCAGTTGTTAACTTTTTTAATGTTGAAATCATTCAGTTCACCATGCGTAATTCTAAAATATTTAACTTTAAAAATGTTGAATTTCAGGTTTTAAGTTCATCAACTGTTAATAATATATATATATATATATATATATAATTTAATGATTTTTGAAACTGAACTGTAATTCGAGTATTGAAAATGAAACAGTAATTAATTTCACAAGACGATTCTGAATCTGTTCAAAATTAAACAATTTACAAATTTTAACGTTGAAAATTTACCTGTTTTAGTTTTAAAGTGTTAGTAGTTAAACAAATGTAAACATATGATTAAAATTTTATAAACTATTTTTAATTTTCAGATCATTTTAAAGTCATAGATTCATAATTAAACGCTTTTATTCAATTACAAATCCTATTTAAATATTGTTTCAGTCTAGAATATTCTATTTTTAAACCATTCAATTTGAAAGTTTTTAATTATAAAAAAGATTTCTGAAAAATATTAGGCAATATTTGACTGTTCATTTAAAATGAGCAATTACAAATCAAATATTAATAACTGAATCGTTTGAAATAAAAAATCTTGAATTGAAATTTTGAACCTCACAATTTTAATGGTTTCATTTTTTAATTGTTTAATTTGTAAGTGATAGTGTTGAATTTCTATGTATAAATAACAAATTATCAATTAATAATTGGAAACGACTTAAAATTTGAATAATTTGACTTCAAACGAATTATGTATAAAAAACCTATGAAGTTCACAATTCTGATTTTAAAAGAGAGGGAAGAAATTTCGGTATTTAATTTTTTTTCTGAATCGAAAGAGGAAATTGTTTGTTTTTTTACATTTTTATGAAGTCGAAGGTGGGCAAATTTTGTATTTTTAACATTTCTATTGTGTTTAAAAGAAGGAAATTTCAGTCTTTAATTTTTGTTGAATTGGCAGAGGAATATATGATACATTTAAGATTTTTATTTTTATCGAGTTGGAACGGAGTAAATTTTTGTTTTGAATATTTTATGAATTGGAAGAAGAATAATTGTTCATTTTTAAGATTTTTATAGAGTTAGAAGGGACGACATTTTTGACATTTGTTTTTTTCTGAATTCAAAGAAGGAAATTTTTTATTTCCAAAATTTTTATTGAGTTAAATGAGGGTAAAAAGAGGAGAGTAAAAAGGGAGGAAATTTTGGTTTTCAAACCTTTCTGAATTAGAATAGGCACTTTTTTGTTTTTATCATTTTTATTGAGTTGGGAGGGATAAATTTTTTTTTATGAATTGGAAGAGACCATTTTCTTCTGTTTAACATTTTTATTGAGAATAAGGTAAGAATTTTTTCTTTTCCATTTTTTTTTTCTGAAATGAAAGATGGAAATTTTTTATTTTCAACATTTTTTTAAATTGGAAAGGATAAAATTTTCGTTTTCAATTTTTGTCTGAATTGGGAGAGGGACATTTTTTTATTTTTAAGATTTTTATAGAGTTGAAAGGGACGAAACTTTGATTATTTTTTTTTCTGAATTGAAAGAGCCTATTTTTTCTTTTTAACATTTTTATTGAGTTGAAAAGGGGAACTTTTTATTTTGAATCTTTCTTTCTGAATTGGAAGAG
This sequence comes from Melikaiella ostensackeni, assembly GCA_032362435.1. Classification (NCBI taxonomy): domain Eukaryota; kingdom Metazoa; phylum Arthropoda; class Insecta; order Hymenoptera; family Cynipidae; genus Melikaiella; species Melikaiella ostensackeni. Next base: position 8,357,785 of record JAUMHM010000050.1, on the reverse strand, counting down.
GGCAATTTTTAATTTTTAACATTTTTATTGTGTTGGAAGACAGGAAATTTTGATTTTTAATTTTTTCTGAATTGAAAGAGGTACATTTTTTTGTTTTCAAGATTTTTATCGAGTTGAAAGGGAGAAAGTTTTGGTTTTATTTTTTCTAAATTGTAAGAAGCCATCATTTCTTTTTAAGATTTTTATTGATACCGAAGGGACGAAATTTTGGTTTTCATGATTTTCTAAAGAGAGGCACCTCTTCTGTTTTTATTATTTTTATTGAGTTGGAATGGAGGAAGTTTTGGTTGAATTTCATGGTTTTTTAAAGGCAGATAGGCACTTCTTTTGTTTTTATCATTTTTATTGAGTTGGAAGGGAAGAATCCTAATTATTAATTGTTTTTCTGAATTGGAAGAGGTCATTTTTTTCTTTTTAACATTTTTATTGAATGACATAACATTTTCATTAATGTGAGTTGAAAGGGAGGATTAGTTTTAATTTAGAGCATTGAAAATGATAGCTTGGATTTTTATTTTTTAACCAGAAATCTTTGAGGTGCTCAATTTATAAACGCTTAAAATTAAAATTTTTGCAGTTCAATGATTTTTAATTCAAAATCGTTCAATAGTAATCTGTTAAAAGCTTTCATTTTGTACGTGTAAATTATTGAGCGCTTGAATGAAAAATTACAGTATTACATTTTTTTAAGCTTCAATTTTAAAAGTTTGAAATTCAAAAGAGTTTCATTTTGAGTACTTCAATTTGCAGTTCAGTTTTCATTACTTCAAATCGATTAAATTTCAGTTTTACGAGTTCGAATTTCTAAATTTCCATGAGCGGAAAAAATTTTTGTGAACCGGGCAAAAACCGGAAAATGACCGGGAATTTTTTTCCTTGATTAGAACGACCACCCTGAAAGAATCTTCGAGTAGTAAAGAAAAATGAATGGATTATATATTCTCAAATAATTGCTTGTGAGCTTTCAAGGGACTAATTTATCATTTTTTAATGTTTCAGTATGCGCGAGTACGTGGAAGAGAACGAAAAAAATGACCCACTGATTCACGCGCCCGATAAAAAGAACAACCCTTGGGCTGAGAAGGGCAAGTGCATAATCATGTAAAATCCGGATGTGTCGTCATTAAAGATGGTGAATCGTGAGGGCGAAAAAAATGTACGAAAAAAATCTTCTTTCGGGTCCAACGACCAAGTGCCAAAGAACACAAACCATAGAAAGAAAATGAAAACTATGACATCAACACTGTGTGTCTTTGACTTTTTTCAATATTGTACTTACACCTCATAGGCACTACCACTATCACAATCTACCAACTATTTGATGGTACACTGGAACCTCGATTTAGAGAGGGTCTCGGGTATGGCTTGCGATGACCGTGACTCCGTTCCCAGAATTTATATGTTGTGAACAGTCAGGGGGATCTGAGTAACTCCGCTGAGCTCACGTGCGTCTATCTCGGCCTCTTGGACCCCTTATCGACGAGTGCGAGCCGGCTGAAATGTTTGGGAGGCGTAAATGGAGGGTACTTAAACAGAGGTTCCAGTGTAGTTCATGTCCTTTCATCCACATTGGAAAAATGCTGTAAACAGTACCACAAGACTACAAAATAATTAAATTAGTCAGATACTTTGTTCATTAATAATTGTAAGAAAATGTTGTGGGCATTCTGAAAGGAATAAATTATTCTTAGAAGAATTATTCCGAAGAGTCAAAATACTGTAAAGAATATTATCGCAATGTAAACCACTTATAATTCTCTTGAGAGTTGTGGTGTACCACACTCTTTTTGTTGGATGGTAAATGCGTGTATCAAGACTCTGAACTCTTTCAAAGAAGATTTCTTTGAAACAAGGAAGCAATTTAGGGGTAAATTCATTTTTGCCAGACCAAGCTGTAATGACTGTCTTTCAATTGTTTCAGAGAAATCCCTCGTGAGAAATAAATTACATTTAGATTTTCATCTTTGCGTGGTTTTTCTAAAAAACACATTTTTCGGATGCAAATTTTGCAATCTTAGGAGTAAACCGGATTTTATATATAAGATTATCTTAATTTAGTTTTAACTTTGTTGAAAGGATTTTCTCTTCTAGTCAAAATGATGTCGATAAAACATTTTTTGTTGTGATAATTTTACTTTTGTGCAATCAATGAGGAGATCTCTGTTTGCCAATCTGCTTTGTAATCATTGTTTATAATAAAGAATATTATTTGAAAAATATTAGGTACAGTTCGCTACAGAATTTTTTGTATTAATTAGTAAATCCTTGCACCTTTATTATCATGCGTACTTAACTTTAACAAATATTGTACTTAAAAAATCTTATTCACTTTGAGAAAAATATTTATTAATTTGAAATTATTATGAAATTAAGATTACTTATAAAAATTATTATTCATAATCAATAATACTTTAATAAGAATAATCATTTGACATTACTAAAAACTATTTAGGAGAAGACTGCGCAAGCGAGTCATTTTGCCGGGGTGGCGGCGCTCCGTAAAATTAAAAAAAATTAAAAACCCTTTAAATCATGGAAATCCTATTAAAATCTCTCAAATCCGATGAAATTCCTTGATATCCCTCAAAATATTATAAAATCACTTCAAATTTTTACAATCCGCTAAAATCCCTTGAGAATCCCATAAGATTAAAAAATTTCAAAAGAGTCCTATACAATTCTTCCAAATCTTCCGAAGATCTAGGAAATTCTTTAAAACCGCATATAAATTTTCTTAATCTTTTAAAATCATTAAAACTTTGGATATTTCTTGAAGATTTTTAAATCTCTTGAAAATTTCTTGGAACCGTTCAAAATACCCTAAAATATTTCAAATACTTTGAATTGTTTTGAAATTCCTTAAAAAATGTTGAAGCTCTTAGAATTTCTTGGGGTCTTTTAAAATACCCTAAAATCTTTAATATCCCTTAAAATCCCTCAAAATTCTCGAAATCTATTTGAATTCTTTGGAATCATTTAAAATATCCTAAAATCTTTAAAATTCTCTAGAATCTTTGAAACTACCTTGAATTATTTGAAACCTCTTCAACTCTTCGAAATCCTTTCGAATCCCTTAATTCTTGTGATTCAATTGTGTGAAACATTGAAATATTATAAAATTTCTTTAAATCTCGTGAAATTTGATGATATCCCTTGAAATATGGGACTTCAAGGAATATCATCCTTATTGAGAGCCTTCAGAATACCTTAAAATTACTGAAATCCTTGGATGAACTCTTTGAAATCCATTGAAATTCCTTAAAAATGCTTTGAAATGTTCGGGAATCTTGGAAATCCTCTTAAATCCCTTAAAATCTCTTAAAATATCCTAAAACCTTATAGGTTCTACAAAATTCTTTCAAATCTTCCGAAATTCTAGGAAATTTCTAGGAAATATATTGAAATTCCTTGAAATTTTTTAAAGCTCATCAGAATTCCTTAAAATCTTTGAAAATACCCTAAAATCTTCAAAATCCTTTGAAAACCTTTGAAGTTCCCTCAAATTCTTGAAATCTATTGAACATTTTTTGGAATCTTTTAAAATATCCTGGAATCTTTAAAATTCTTTCAAATGTTTGGAAATACGTTGAACTATCTGAAAAATCTCTTCAAATCTTTGAGATTTTTGAAATGCCACAACTCTTGTGAATAAATTGCTTGAAATGCATTGACATATTATGAAATTTCTTGAAATCCCGTGAAACTACATGAAATCTGATGATATTCCTTGAAATATGGTATTTCAAGGAATATCATCCTTATTGAAAGCCTTTAAATTACCCTAAATGTTTCGAAAAAGTAGAGAAGTTTCTTGAGAACGTTCCAACGAAGAATTTCATTTATTAGATTTATGAGTTTGACGCCCCTAACACACCCCTACGGTGCCTTGAAAACTACCCTTAAATCAAAAAATGTCAATTCTTCATGAGATCGACCCTTGAGAACACTTTATTCTCAGTGCTAGGACTTTCTTTCCTAATCTTCTTAACCCATTTCCAAAATGATTTCTTATTTCCTCTAAAGTCATTTTGCATTTTTTTATCTTCTTTCGCTTTGATTTCATCCTTGCTTTCTTTGACTTGTATTTTGGCTTTTCTGTTTTTATCGTTGTAATCATTTCTAATCTAGTCCTCTCTTTATCGCTAAGACCTTTACTATTTAATTTTCTCGAATATGCTTGCTTTTTCTCTTTGACAGCCACGCGGATTTCATCATTCCACCATGCATCTCTAGCCTTTCTTCCTACAGCCGCAGTACCGCACACTTCAGATGCGCTCTTGAAGATGCTATCCCGTTCCATGCACCCTCTACATTTTTATTGTTCAATTCATCTTCCATTCATCTTCATAATGTTCTAAGTATTTATTCAGCTCTTTACGATATACCAATTGCACTTCTGGTTTCTGCAAATTCTCTATTCTTTCTCGCGTCTGCTTCGGCTTATTATTAGTTCTTCTTCTCCTCCACCCTTAACCTAGACTCATTTTTGAAACTAACAGGTAGTGATTCGTTCCGCACTCAGAGCCTCTAATAACCCTTGTATCCCCTACGAGCTCTCTCAGTCTCTCATCCGCTTCAACAAAGTCAATCATACTGTGTCTTTCGCCTCTGCCCCAAGTATACATGTAGATCTTTTTATGTCTTAACCAAGTGTTCGTAATAAACAAGCCTTTTTCTAAGCATAAGCTAATCAATTTACACCCGTTACCGTTGGTTTTTGGGTCTCCGAAATGGCCCAGTACCCTGTCGGTATCTTCGCGTTGCACACCAACCCAGCTATTCATATCTCCAAGTAGAATTATTCTTTCGCCAGGATAGCAAGTCCCTAGTATATAATTTAACGAGTCCCAGAAGGTATATTTTACATCTCTCTTGTCACCATCAACTGGAGCGTAGCGCGCTATGATAAATAGTCTTCTGATTCCCACTTTCATTCTAACCCATAGTAATCTAGGTGATACACATTCATACTTTTTGACATG
>JAUMHM010000050.1:8334434-8348052 GCA_032362435.1 Melikaiella ostensackeni | reverse complement strand
AAGAGAGTTTGAATCACTAATTAAAACAATGTCTATAGAGAGCAATGAATTGCCAGAGGGCGAGAGATGTTCGTTGAATGACGACGAGTGAGACTGCTCAAAATGTAAATAGATAAGTTAGCGCTTAAGTCCGTAATAACTTTCTGTTCGGGGCACTATATTTGTGAAAATCTATCAAGGTATACATGGAAGAATAAACTACTACTACTACTACAGAAAAGACATTAATTTTTTTTTACATTTTATTTTGTAAGTAAGACTTTCTGGATAAAAAGATCAATAAGCTTATAGAAAAAGGTTAGGCCAGTTTTCATATACTTGAAACCAAATTTATTTCATGTGTAAAATATTTATCGATCGATCTTTATACATATGAAAATATAATTTCTGTTATTCTGCAATATTGAAAGCATGTCTCGGGGGAATATTTTTCAATGATGTCAGTAGATACTAGACCATTATTCCATGTACACATTAATCATTACCATAGACTATCGAATTAGAATCTTGCTATGTCAGTCATAATCTATGTTTTCATGAAAAATTAGTTTTGGTATTGAACTATAAAGGAGTTTTCTTAATAAAAATAATTTACGTAAACTTTAATCAAAATATTATATCATCCCGCTGCTACGCGCTGTGTATTAAAGTGGCCGAAAAAACACTTTTTTTGATAGCGGCCCAAACGGTTTTGGGTGCGAATCCAAAAAAATATGTATTTTTTTTTGCTTAAAAAAATCATATTTAGCGATGGCGCAAACCCCATGAAGTTTAGCACATATTCCATATAAGAAAAAAGACGTTTTTGTAAATTTTTTACAGAATTGGCAATACTAGACATATCGAGTTGTCCCTTAACATTTCTCTTCACAATTAGCCATGGAATACAAATCCAAAATTACTTTCTGATTTTCATCCCTATAAACCTGTTTTATAGGGTTCCAAAATACCCCATAAGTGAAAAATTGGGTTTCGCGAGATTTTTGGTGCTAATTCTTATTTTTTGCAGTTTGTTTGAAAAAAATTGTTTGTAATACATTAAATATTACTTTCAACTGATAATTAGATGTTTAACAAATTTTGATTTATAACAATATTCTCTTAGAATAATGCTAGAAAATTGCGCTTTTTTCTGAAATTTTCTGCCTTTTTTCAACTTTCCAGTTACAATGAAGTAAGAATTAATTAAAGCTGACAGGCATAATTGTTTAAACAATTTATTATTGTTTATAACTATCTTCTTTCACAGTATTGCTAGAAAGTTGCGATTCTATTTGAAATTTCCAACTTTTTGTCAACTTTTCACTTGAAGCAAGGTAATAATTAATTAAAGTTAACAAACATAATTGTTGAAAGTAATTCTATAATCACTTTGAGAGAAGGTAGTTATAAACAATAACAAAATTGTTTGAACAATTGTTTTTATCAACCTTAATTAATTATTTCTCGCACTAACTAAAGAGTTGAAAACAAATTGGAAAATTCAGAAAAAACTGCAACTTTCTAGCATTACTCAGAGAAGAGATAGTTATAAACTATAATAAATTATTGAAACAATTTTCAAACACCTGATTATTATTATTAGGTAATATTTACATATTACAAAGGATTTTTACTAGAACAAACTACAAAAAATAAAAATTGGCGCCAAAAACTCGCAAAACCCAATTTTTCACTTATGGGGGTTTTTCGGGTCCCTATAAAACAAGCTTATGGGGATAAAATTCGAAAAGTGATTTTTGATGTGTATTCTGTGGTTAATTGTGAAGAGAAATTTTGAGATACAACTTGATATGCCTAATGTTAACGATTGTGTAAAAAATTTACAAAAACGTTTCTTTATGGGAAATACGTGTAAACTTCATGGGGGTTGCACCACCTCTAAATATTAATTTTTTCGAAACAAAAAAATACTTCTTTTATTATTGGCATCCAAATCCACCTGGCCCACTATCAATTTCGAAAAAAGTGTTTTTTGGCTCATCCTACTGTATACCATATGTCACCTTGCTTCTCCTTCTCTTGATTTAATTGAGGAACATGAATAATCTTCAAATTTCATTTTCCCTAATATTTATTTTACCTAAAATAATTCAACCGAATAGCAATTTTTTATAATTTTTGTTCACCCTAATGGCCAACTTAGCTAATTTTAATTTTTCCGAACTACTTTTTGTGCTCATTTTAATGTTCCGAATTACTATTTAACATAACATTTATTCTTCCGAACCACCATTTGTTATAATTGTCATAATTCTGAATTACAATTTGACATAATTTTTATGATACCGAAACACTACGTGACATAATTTTTATTCTTCCGAGTAAGCACATAACCTAAAATTCATTTAAACGAAATGCCATTTGTCATAATCCTCGTGTCATCGAAACTGCATGTAACATAAATTTCATTAATAATAAATTCAATGTTTTCACGACGATTCATTATAATGAAAGGAGATGTTTCGGGTTTCAATCGCGTGCAAAACTACGAATCTTGCCGACGTTTCGTGAACATTGCAGTGATTGAAACACAAGATTGAAACCCGAAACATCTCCTTTTATTATAAATTTCATTTTTCCAAAAATGGCGCCCGGCATTCTGATTGGCTGAATAATGATGAGAAATTCGAATCAGCCAATGAGAATGTCGGATGCCATTTTAGGAAGAAGGAAATTTATATTACATGCAGTTTTAGGAAGAGGATGAGGATTATGGCAGATGGTGCTTCGCTTAAATGAATTTTTGGTTATGTGCTTACTTGGAAGAATAAAAATTTTGTCACATAGTGTTTCGGAAAAAAATTATGTTAAATAGTAATTCGGAATTGTAAAAATTAGGTCAAATTATAATTCGATAAAATGGAAATTGTGTTAAATGGTAATTTGAAAATATAAAAATAATGACAAATGATGATTCGAAAAAATAAAAATAAATAAAAACAGTAGTGCCGAAAAATAAAAATAATGTTGAATAGTAATTCGGTGTTATAAAAAATATGTCAAATTATTATTTGGTAAAATAGAAATTGTGTCAAATGGTAATTTAGGAATATAAAAATTATGACACATCATAATTCGGGAAAATAAAATTTAAAAAAAATACTAATTCGGTATTATAAAAATTATTTTTAATTATAATTCGGTAAAATAGAAATTTTGTCAAATAGTAAATGGAAAATACAAAAATTATGACGAATGGTAATTCGGAAACATAAAAATTAGGTAAATTGGCCATTAGAATAAATAAAAATTATAGAAAATTGCTATTCGGTTAAAGGATTTTTGGTAAAATAAATATTAGGGAAAATAGACGGACGGGCATTCGCAAATATTATATGAAAAACACATCATTATATATTATATGGCTATTATTTATTATATATTACATATCAAATTATACATATATAGGTTGACACTATTTATAGTTATACGCATTCTCTTATTTGCGGACTAAATTGTATCAATATGACGAGGAATGTTGTTAAGCTTCCTGTAAACTAAAGAGCAAAATATTATTCATTTGATAATTTTTTCATAAATTAAAATATAATAAATATTTACCCTTCGAACAAAGCATAAGTCTAAAGTGGAAAATCCACTCGCTGTAAAGATCAAAGGTCGTTGAGTCAGTTGTAACGAAAACTGATCAATCTGACAATCAACCAGATTAAATTATTAAATATATAATTAAAACCATTATGAATACTTATATCGAGTTACAAAAATTCTCTGTGTAACATATGAGATCTTACCTCTTCTTTCAATTCTTCATTTTCGTTGAGAATCTTCAGATCATAGAGGATGTCTCTAGTTTTACGTGACTGTAGATGAAACAAACAAAAAAACAGTTCCCTTTCAAACGCACACTTATGAATCCTAAAGTTGATTTTTGTTCCGAAGTTGATATAAAACACAGCAAAAAGTGGAGAAATTCATTTATCAAATTATTTATTAAGAATGCTTACCTCCGAGCTAACTCTTGCGCAAGTAAAATTAATGTTGATAAGTCTATAACCATATGCAGCACACCATAATGACATACTGAGGATAGACTCATATTTTTTGCTGAAAGCTTCATTATGGAAAAAAATGGTTGTAAACAAATTATACAAAAGCCCTGTTACAGTAAAGAAATATGCTCCCATTTCCATTGCCATTTGAGTTTGGTAGATCTTATTTATTTCGCAGGATATTTTCGATAGTTCCATATGAAGGTGCCTAAAATAAATAAGTTTATTTATATTTATATAGTAAATAATCAATCAATTTATATTTAATTTGGAAAATTGCAATAAAATGAAAGTTACTAATATAAGAAAGTGATAGAAATTATATTATGAATTTGTAGAATTTGTTAATTTATCCATTATTTTGTGGTCACATCATCAAAACTGATTCAATTTCTCACCTTACTAGAATTAATGATCCCACGTGTCGATGACTATTTCTTAGTCTCATGTGAAATTCATTTGCAATTTGTATTGAATTGAATTTTGTATTATTTGTATACAAGTTTCCCATACTTTTTGGCTCAGGGTACTTCTGCAAAGCGCTTTTCAGAAGTAAATTGATGTTCTCAAATCTCACTCCTATTAAGCTGCGGTCAATAAAATTCCAAATGTAAGAAACAAAACGTGTTAATTAAATTCTTATTCATTCTACACAAAAAAGTTACATACTTACTTGATAATTGTCGTGAAGGTGAAATCAACGAGAGAATTAAGATGAAGAGGAAAGTGAAATGAGTAAACGGCATACAAACAACTGACTAAGTCTTCGAATATAGTATTATTGATCAACAAACATATGTCAAAAAACATAAGAACGGAAATCATGATGATCCACATCGCTGCTTTTAGCAGCGATTTCAAAAAAGTTCTGCGATAATTTTTTGGAATACCCAAACGTTCTAAGGTCTCATCTAATAATTCTAGCCTTCGAATATTGCTCCTTAACTCCTTTGAATGAAATAAAATATTCTAATAAATTGTATGAATAATGAGAATAATAATCGTCGATAATTTGATTCTGCCCTGCGTTTCCACTCGTTTAGAATTCTTTTGTTTTGAGATTTTTTATGTCATATTATCTCAGACAGTTGATGCTCCAAAATTGACATTTTCATAATTGATTCAATTTAACAGAAATGTATCATTTTTGCAAAAATAACGTTGTCATAAATCAATTTGATCACTCAAATATATCGCAAAGAAAAATTCTGTTTATTTCCTGTTTTTTCCGGGTTTCAAATATTTTTCTCGCTCATTCAAATTTTATCATTCAAGCCCACAAAATGAAGCAATTTTAAATGTTAAGCACTTAAAACTGAATTGAAAAGTAATTTTTCAAAGTGGAACAATCCTAGCTGGTAAAAGAGTATGTTTAAAAATTGGCTAAATTTAAGGTGTGAATAACTGAAAGTGTTTGGAATTGAACAATTTTAAATTAAAGGGTCCGAAATATTAGGTTTTGAACTTCGAATATTTCAAAAATATGTGTATCTACAATAGGGTGTTCCAAAAGTGCATTGGAAATTTTTTTTCTCGAATTCTCATGTACTCACTCCCCAAATTTGTTTTTCGTGCTCGGCTTATTGTTAGTTCACATAGTGTGATAATATTAATGTCAATTAATATTAATAGTAATAATAATAGTAATAGTCTAATGCAGAAGCTTACTTGCAAATATTACAAAACTTTTGAAACCTTTACTTTTATAAAGAATTGTTAAATTTGTTTCGATTTTAGAATAAAAAGAAAATTAATTTACTCAAGGCTCTATCGGCCTTAAGGAAAACATTCTCATTACAATACCCACGCTTCGCGCTCGATTTTTTATATGTATTTATATAACTCTCTAATAAATTATATATTCACAGAAATTTGAATTTTCGATTTGTCAGTAGCATTTTCTATGTTTAATAGAAAAACGGTGATTTATATCGAAAAATGGTTAGAGGAGATTTGGCAGGTTTTTTTTAAAGAGAATACTTTGTTTCTGGAACTTTTTTTCATATTTCAGGTTGTTTGGCTAGTATTTGAAATTTTCAATTTATCAATAGCATTTTTGATGTTCAGAAGAAAAACCGTAACTTCTATCAAAAAAAGTCAAAGACGATTTTGTAGGTTTTCTTGAAAGCAACAATTTGTCTTTAGACTATTTTTCGTACGTCGCATAGTTTGACTGGAAAATGGAATTTTATATTTTTCAATGAAAATCGTTATCACGCTTAACACAAAAACTATGTGTCTCATCAAAAAATTATCTCGGTCAGACTTGTAGATCTTTTTGAGATGAACAATTTTTCTTCTCAACATTTTTTTATGTCTCTTGCATATTTTCTGGAAAATCGATTTCTTTTAATAACATTTTTTAAGATAGAAACAAAAACTATGCATCTCATCAAAAAATCTTATGCAGAAAATTTGTAGATCTTTTAGAGATAAACAATTTTTCTTCTTGACAATTTTGTTTGCATCTTGCATAGCTTAGTCGGAAAACTAAATTTTCATTTGTTTCAAAAGCATTTCAGATCAATGAAACCAGAACCGTTAGTCAAAAATGGCTGGTTCACGAACTTGTTCTTTCTGTTTAGGCCTTAGCAAAGTGTGCCCAGGCTCAATCCAATCTGATCAATCTTTCAGAAGTTATCGTGCATACACAATACTACAGACTACAGACTACAGACAGACTAAAGACAGACGCCTTTGTAAAAATCGTTTTTTTTCTGACTCAGGGACTAGTCGTGCACCACCTGAGTAAACATTTTTCGATCGTTAATTTTTGGACTCTTATGATTATTTAAGATCCGAGTCATTGATTATTTCGTGATTATAAAATTATTGACGTTTAAGAATATTATACGACAGTCTTTATTAGCCCATTTCAATGCATAATCCTAAAATTTCATGAAGTTGTCACATGTGTCGTACGGGACTAGTTGTTACCCTGCCGTGGGGCACGTTGTTCTAGTAACAATTTGCTCCGTTGACCAATGTGCAGCTATTCTATATCAATTTTCACTTTGTTTAAGGATGAAAACTTAAATTGATTAATATTTAGGATGAAAACTTAAATTGATTAATATAAGTTTAGTATATAAGATTATTACATAGAATTAATTGTAATTATGATGATATATAATATATTACCAAATTATTAATAAAATAAAAAATAAATCGAGTATAAAAATAAAACAAAAGTAAATACCTGTAATAACTTATTAATATAATTTTAATTATATGTGTGAGATAATAATAAATATCAATAATTATTAATATATATTAATTGATATTTTGTAAGAGTAATATAAGTCTTATTATTAATATTGTTAGGGTTGAGACCAAAAGAGCCCCTGACGCTTGGGTAGTCCCGTTGCGTCCCCTTGTAGGGCTATGCGTGACCCCAAAGCCCTCTCCATACGGAGAGGATTTCAGCCACCCCCTTGGCCGATATGTTTGACTCACTGATGCGGTTACTGCCCGTGAGTGCCAGACGCTTCCCCGCAATTGCGGGGCAGTGAAAAAGGATATAAATAGCTGTCCCATCATCCTTTCCACACAGGCGACAGAGGGGGCTATCTGTGAGCCATATCTCATGTCTATGATAGCCGAGGTTTTCATGTCCTATAAACATTTCTGTTAGGACCTTGACTTCATTCCTACCGAGCTTGCGTGTTTCCGCAGCTCGTTTGAAGTTTAGGTTTAAACCCATAAATGTTTTGGCCTGTCTGCAGCCAGTGGCTTTATTCCACTCCTTCTGATATTTCTCGGTCAGCCAACAGTTGATTTCTTCAGTGAACCACCTGATGGAAATACCTACGACTGGTTCGGGACCAGTGAAGTTTTCTCTTACTGCTAGTTTTTCTAGTCTGTCCGAGATCTCATTACCTTTGATGCCACTGTGTCCAGGGATCCAAAGTAGAGTCACTCGGTTTTCCGTCGCTAGACTGTTCAGTGCCTCGAAACACTTCCATACTAGTAGCGACGTAGTTGTTGTTCCATTCAGGGCCACTATAGCAGCCCTGCTTTCTGAGCAAATGTGGATATTTCTTCTATTGCCATACTCATGTGCCTTATAGGCACAGTGGAGCATGGCCATGATCTCAGTTTGCACGTCTGTGCGGTAGGACCTCATCGGGATTGTGAAGCCCACTCCACTTCTCCTGCGAAAGACACCGGCTCCTGCATTCTCCTTGTTCTTGGAGCCATCTGTGAACCAGTCGTCCCCATCACCAGGCAGATATGCCTCGCCGTTAGCCCATTCCTATCTCGTGGATAAGCTGACTCGATACTCTTTGTTGAAGAGGTAGCGAATAGGCGTTTTGTCCCTGACGATGCTCAAGGTCGGCCTATTCGCGATATCGGTTGGGATCCGCAATTCTGTCGAAATCCTTCTGCCGTTTACCATGTTTATTCTCCAGGCTGCGAAGGCCTTGATGGTAAGATGGAGGGCTCTAACCCTGTTAATGCCCTCAATGCCACCGTGGGTGTCAACTTCAAGGCATCAGTGATGCCTCTTAGAATCAGTCCCCTGATTCTTTCCAGTCGAGATTTCACAGTGGACAGCTCGACCCTGCTCCACCAGACCACCGCCGCATAGGTTAGTCTGGGTCGCAGGATCGCTGTATAGATCCCCATCAGTGTCTCCGGTTTCAGGTCTCAGTTTTTTCCTATGGCTCTTCTACAAAGCCAAAGGGTTGCTGTAAGCTTTTTGCAATTGTTTTTCAGGTGCTCGTTCCATGACAGCTTCTTATCCAGGATAACTCCTAGGTATTTAGCTCGTTCAGTGATTTTCAGTTGTTGTCCTACCAGTTACAGTGTACTCATTGTCCCACACTTGTAACGTCGGGTGAATACAACCACGTCCGTCTTACTTGGATTGACGGATAATCTGGTCTTCTTGCACCAGGGATTGCTGCATTACCCCGAAAAGCGTATCCAGATGCTGGCCGCACACGATGACTAGTATGTCGTCCGCGTAGCATATAGCGTGGTAGCCTTGTCTCGTGAGTAGATGAAGCAGTTCATCAACTACCAAGCACTACAGTAGGGGCGATAAGTAATATACGTTTTAAATATGAGACTAATTATAATCAAAAAGTAATTGTTCTAAACACAATGTTTATAATTCTTGACATTTTAACAGTACTACGAGAATTGTTTAATAAGTGAGATAGATTTCCCGTTAGATGGCGCCAAAATGAACTTTGTAATATATGGCCAAGAAATAGCACTCTTCAAACTAACCTCTACCAAGCTTCAGCCGTAACGAACGCTCAGTTTACGTTTGTCATACGTTTGAAGTGAGTATGTCAGTAGTTTTCGAAAAAATAGAGAAAGAAGAGTTCCGTCCAGTGATGAAACATTTCTATTTAAAAAATAGGTCGGCCGTGCAGATCAAAGCCGAGTTAGACGAAGTTCACGAGGAGTCTGCTCCTTCGTTGAAAACCGTTTATTTTTAGATAAACGAATTTAAACGTGGCTGAACCACATCTAAATATGAAGCGCGCGTTTAAAAAGGTGTGTGCAAGATGGGTGCTACGATTGCTGACCTTCGATAAAAGAGCAACTGAAAAAATGTTTCGGCAGAATGTTTGGCGAAGTTCAATCGGAATCCGCAGGACTTTTTGTATTGATTCGTGACTGTGGGCGAAACCTTGATCCACCAATACACACCCGAGACAAAGCAGTAGTCAAATCAGGGGTACTGCCTGGTGAAAGTGCGTTAAAGAAGGCGAAGACTGTTTTGTCAGCTGGAAAGGTAACGGCCACAGTACTTTGGGATTCCCAAGGAATTATCCTCATTGATTACTAGAAGAAGGGTTAAAGTATAAAAGGAACGTACTATGCATCATTATTAGACCGTTTAGGAACAGAGCTACAAAAAAGAAACGGCCGCGATTGGTGCACAAAAAAGAGCTGTTTCATCAAGACAAAATTGGCTCCGTGCAACTTCTCTCTGTTGCAGACCTTGAAAAATCTCTCTTTTCTGAAAGGATGATAAAAATTGGAATCTCGCTGGATTAAGTGTGTAGCCCTTAAAGGAGACTACGTTGACAAATAAAGGCAATCTTTAAAAAAAAAAAAAAATTCACTCATTTTCCTACCAAACTTATTAAACAACCCTCGTATTCTAAATTATTCATTCAATGTGAATATACGTTTTTTTGCATGACTGCATTTGCGAATGTAAGCTTAAACACAGCTCTTGTATTCTATTTTGAAAAATTGAGATTTTCTTTGAAAAAACATATTTTAACTTTTAGTAACAACTTTCCCCGGGGCGGTAAATTAAGTAACTATTTTTTTGTAAGTTATTTTTAATGTGAACCAAATATCGGACCTTATAGCCCCGGCCTACCCTACCTTCTCATTCAGAATGAGAATTTAAAAATAATATTTAGAGGTTCCGCAAGTCCTATAAAGTATTTTCCATAAGAAAAAAACGTTTTTGTCAATTTTATTTAGAAACGTCAATATACGGTGCATCGAGTTGAAACTTAAAAGTTCTCTTCACAAACCATAGAATGGGAATCAGAAATTATTTCTTGAATTTCTCCCCCAAAAGTTTTTTTTGGGTCCCAAAAAAGTCTCATTAGTGAAAAATTTGGTTTTGCGAGTTTTTGACGCCAATAATAATTTTTTTGCTGTGTCTTTTGATGAAAATTGTTTCAAATACATAATATATTACTTTCTTCTGATAGTTGGATATTTAAGTAAATTGTTTAAATAATTTATCATTGTTTATAGCAATTTCCTTTTAGAATAGAGTTAGAAAGTCGCGGTTTTTTACAATTTTTCAACTTTTTAGTCAGAGCGAGGCAATAATCAATTAAAGTGAAAAAATAATTAATTAAACAATTTATTATAATTCATAACAATATTCTCCTAGAATAAGGCTAAAAAATTGCGGTTGTTTTCTGAAATTTTCCACTTTTTGTCCACTTTTCAATTAGAGTGAATAAAAATAATTGTTTGAACAATACATTATGATTTTTAATAATATTTTCTTTGAATAATGCCAGAAAGTTGCGGTTTTTTAATGAAATTTTAAACTTTTTGTCCACGTTTCACTTACAGTGAGGTATTAGTTGATGAAATTTAACAAAAATAATTGTGTAAACAATTTAGTATTGTTTATAAGGGTGAATCTCTTGAAACGATCTCTAATAGAAGATACTTATGAGCAATAATAAATTGTTTTAACAATTATGTTTATTAACTTCCATTAATTATTACATTACTGAGTGAAAAGTGGACAAAAAGTTGAAAATTTCAGAAAAAAACCGCAACTCCTCAGCATTGTTCAAAGAGAATATTATTAAAAATAATAATAAATTGTTTAAAGAATTATGTTTGTCAACTTGAATTAATTATTACCACTCTCTAATTGAAAAAGTGGACAAAATGTGGAAAATTTTTAGAAAAAACCGCAACTTTCTAGCATTATCCTAAGGGAATATTGTTATAAATAATAATATATTGTTTGAAAAATTTACTTAAACAATTAGTTATCAGTATAAAGTAATATTTTATGTATGAGAAACGGTTTGTACAACAAGGAACTGCAAAAAAATAATAATAAGAGCCAAAAACTCGCAAAACCCAATTTTTCTTATGGGGTTTCTTTAGGACGCTATAAAACAGATTTCTAGCGTGGAATTCAAACAGTGATTTTCGATTCGTATTTTATGGCTAATTGTGAGGAGAAATTTTGAGTGGCAACAAGATGCACCTAATATTGACAATTCTGAATAAAATTTACAAAAGCTTTTTTTTTCCTATGGGAAATACGTGTTACACTTCATGGGACTTGCGGGATCTCTGAATATAATTTTTTTTTTCAAATAAAAACGCATTTACTTGTTTGTAAATTCGATCAAATTTAGGAGGGTTGAGAGCATGAAAATTGAAAAAAAATTATTTTGGACCACCCTAATCTACGACCCATAGGAAGTCTTCAAAATTTGTGAACCATATCGAGCATTTGAAAATTTTTCAAGAATATCTTCAAATGAAATTAAAACTTCGAATACGATATTTACCACAAGACGAAACTTGACTCAAACGAGATGATCGTCTCTACTTGTCTCAATCGTTTCTCTATACTACTATACAGATTGTTAATCTTCATCACTTTTTAATCGCATTCAATTATGCTTCCCGAAAATCACGATATTGTCTTAAAATGATAAAAATGTATTACTATTCAAAATTGAATTATTTTTATTTAAAAAAATGTTTAAATTGAAAGTCTTAGAATTGTGCAATTTCAAATTGGAACCAAAGCAATCTTTTATATATTTGTATTTTCGATTATTTGTCAATGCAATATTTCTCGTGGAGTGAAGCGTACGTATAAGTATATAATAATAAATAGTAAATATAAATAATACTTATCTTTATGAAATAAATTTGAACAAGATTCATTATATTGAACATACCTTGTAATAATACCATCCAAGAAGAATAGAGAAGGTAGCGATAAACATATTAACATATTTAAGAAGTTGAAAGACACCGCGTTCCATTAAAGTCAACTTTTTAGTTGTTTTTATTTCTACTGCAAAAAAAATGCACCAGTACGTGAAATTTATCAAAAACGCATAAATAAAAGTGAACACGGGTCGAGCTTTTCCTAGGGGGTATTCGAGTACACTCAATCCTGTAATCCAATTTAGTACCGTGATTGGGAGTATTGAGACTTGTATATTTTTTGGTTTCCATTTCATAATTTCAAAAGTTCATATATAAAAATTTACTCCCTTTTACGTCCGACCACTACGAATACTATAGACTGTTATCTTCGTTAAAATATTTTTATTCCCCTTAGAAGCATTTTTAACACGCGCAGTAGGAACACTTCCTATAGATATATCAATTTAATAAAGAAGTAAATTACTCTGCAATTATCCTTATCATCTATCAGAAAACAAATTCGAGAAGGCTGTAGATTATGGATAAAAAGTGAAAGAAATATTTCATATTAAAACTTCTTCGGTATTAAAGATAGATAGTTATTTTTGATATCACGTGTGAAGCACAATTGACACTTTAATGTGTAGAGGAGCATTTATTTTATTTTTATTTATTTTTCAAAATTATTTACTTCTGAAATTATAAATTGTACGAAATAGCTTAACAGTAGAAAGTAATAACTTCGAGGCAGTTAATATGAAATGCTTTCAATATGTTTGATTCCCGGATAATATACGATGCAACGTCGTTTCAGAAAAAAATTCCTTTGAGTGCTGACAGTAATAAACTATCAGCTAATTCATTAACGTCAGTCATAATTCTTCACAAAAAAAAGTACAGTGTCTTATTAACTGCATCTAACTTATTGATAAGCAGTATTAAGTTTAATGAAATTTTTTTGCTATATTGAAGATTTTAATTAGGTTCGAATGGTACTTTAAAGAGTGGAATATAATTCTATTGCTTGAGGATTTACGAAATATATGAAGGAAAAATTTCCTTTTGAAGTAAATGACCGTTTAAAAAACAAACAAACATCTTTCTTTATGATTGAGAATGTGTAGGGCTTTTCCAGTTTTTTATGTTTATTTAAGAGGTCGCCATCATGTTTCGACTCAGATCCGAGTCCTTTTCAA
>JAUMHM010000050.1:8317401-8334334 GCA_032362435.1 Melikaiella ostensackeni | reverse complement strand
TTTGTCCTCGTCAAAGTCGGAAGGCCCTCATACTTAGCCCTGGGGAGGTATGAGGGTTATCACCCCCAGGACGGCAGTCTCACCTGCGATCGGACCAGGATCCCTAATGTGTGGGTCTATCATATACTCATGGCATTTATGAATAAAATCAAAAAATCCTAAACTTAGCAATCTAAAGGTACTGAATCACAAGTTGATCTTAAAGCTACCACCTCAAAACATCATTGTAAAAGAGACCCTGATTCATTCTGCTACGTATGGAGTGAATTCTATCCAGCAAAAACTCTTAGGACAATCGCTGAGTAGATCAGAACGATTTACGAAGAATGTTATGATTTCACAATTGCTGATCACGATATATGGTAGAATGGGCGCCACATAAAATATGCGATTATTGTAGATCACAATTGACTCGTTGGCATAAAAGTAAAAATATGGAACTGGATTTAACAAAAAAAAAAGAAGCATTGCTTACGTCGATGTTCAGACAGTAATACGACCCATCAAGATGTGCAATACAGATGGGCAAGGTATTGAAGGAATCGGATGTATTTCTTTTTGGGACAGTTTAGAGATCCAAGAAGACGCTAGCGAAGAAGAATGCTCCAATGAATCTGACATTGACGACGAATATTTAGGAAGTGAAGAAAAGAAACCACATATTTTTTCAAAAGAAGAATTGAACGATCTCATCAGAGATTTAGGACTATCTAAAGAAACAACTGAATTCTTGGTTTTTATACTCAAAAAGAAAAACTTGGTAGAGAAAAATGTGAAAGCAACTGAATATAGGAATGGAGAAAGAGATTTCAGGGAATATTTCACAAAGGAAAAAGAGCCTTTATTAGTTTGCTGACACGATATAAATGGATTGATGGATGAATTGAAACCAGGGATTCACAGGGCCATCGAATGGAGACTATTCATAGATTCCTGTAAGAGAAGTTTGAAAGCTGTTTTGCTTCACAATACGAATGTTTTTGCTCCCATACCGGTAGCACATTCAACTAAGTTGAAAGAGAATCACGAAAATATCAAGTTGGTATTGGATAAATTGAAATATTCAGAACACAATTGGCAGATTGATTGACCAGCCAGAGAAACTTTTGATTTAGGATCAGAGAACATCATCAACCTCCCACTTATGGATCCGGTGAGAGTTTTACTACCACCTCTGCATATAAAACTGGGCATGGTGAAGCAGTTTGTATCAGCATATTCGATGGACCTCAAATCCGGAAAATGTGCAGGGATCAGAATTTCGTCACAACTATGAACAAAGTGTAAAAAGCAGCTTGGTTAAGCCTTAAGAAGGTTGTTGAAAACTTCTTAGGGAACCACAAGAGTGATAATTACGAAGGAATTGTGAGAAAGATGATACAGAACTTCGGTAAAATGGGATGTAATATGAGCTTGAAGTTACATGTATTATATTCCCATATTGACTATTTTATAATGAATTTAGGTGATTACAGTGAAGAGCATGGAGCAAGATTCCATCAAGAATTTATAATTCTCCTTAATTCGAGTCAAATCGATTGACCTTTATTATTGATCTACTTTATTGGAGAGAGAGGAAGTTATGGTCATTTATAATATTTAATAATGGGTTTTTTATAGTGAAAGTTGTTTCATTGACACAATGAAAAGTTAATGCAAGTATGAAAAAGATTCCTTGATTCGAGCTGAATCGACTGACCTATAATGGTAATACATTTTATTGAAGAGAAAGGAAGTTATGATCACTTATGATATTTTATAATGGTTTTTTATAGTAAAACTTATTTCATTGACACAATTAAAAGTTGATGCAAGTGTAGAAAATATTCCTTGATTCGAAGCAAATCGATTGACCTATAATGGTCATCCACTTTTTGGAAAAGTAAGGAAGTTATGGTCACTTATAATTTTTAAAAACCGATTTTTTACATTAAAACGCTTTTCATTAACATAATTCAAAGATGATATAAGAACTTAAAAAATCATTAATGCTTCCTCTGTGAGGAAGCATATATATTTTCTAATTAATGATAATGATGAAGCAAGATGTTCAGCAAATGAGCACTATAAAATTATAAATGGAAAGTGGAAACACCCGAGATCGAATTCGCAGCTAGTTTCAATTTTTTCTTACTTTTTTCTTTGACACAGATATGCGTATTTTGCAAATTAGGGATACTTTAACCCATAATAAAGGTGGCGAGCGGTAAGAGCATAATCCATTCGACAATTTATGACGTACATTAAATGTACACTGTTAAAAATTTTTGTTGAAACTTTACATTAAATGTATTCGAAGTTTATTTCCGAGACGCAGGGTAACGTTCCAATACGTGATATTGTAGTTTCCACATGCTGGTATTGTAATATTGTCATACATGTAAAGTAATGTTGCGGAAGGAAGTTAGAAAAAAAATTGAAATTCGCAGGCACGAAGAATCGAACCCTAACCGCCAAACTTTAAGTCGAGGGCGTTACGCACTAGACGAGCAATCTTTTTCGCCCCTCTAAGTTCAGTACTCTTCATTCAATTAGCCGGAACCTTTTTCCCAAATGAACGGCCAATTTCGAGGCTACGGGTGCAATTCCTTTTATTGTTAGTTATTGTAGTTTTTAAATAAACGTTATCATATTATAAAAAAATAATGAATTAAACAATTTTTTAAATGAAAAATTTGTTTTTTTTCTCGAGTTTTGTCATCTTTGTTTTCGAAAAATCTATTTTTTGTGAAATCTGTTAATTTTTGTATATTTTTTTAACAATTAAAGTATTTTTAATTGCAGTATTAATCTCGCCTTTCTGAACGAAAAATTTGCATTTCGAGTGTGTAATGTGTCTAATGAAGTTGTTATCAACGTAAATTTACCAAAAAATAAAATGCATAAATAACTTCAATTGCGGAAGCTGTTAAATTTATTTTTCTTCCTGACGGAAAACTGACAGAAAATTTATAAAATGTTTGTATAAATTTTTATTTCTTTACTAATAAAATTTATTATATATATATAAATTTATCTGAATAAATCAATCAATAATGAAAATTAAAACAACACATATTTTACAGTTTTATAAGAAAATTGTTTTTCCATTGTTACAATAATTCGAAGATTACCTACGAATTCTTAAAAATTGATAAAAATATTTTTCAAAATGCAATATTTTCCGAACGAGCGCGGTATTCGAGATTTTATTTTGTTTAGACGTGGAAATTCTCGCTCTTTAAATTGATAGAAAGAAATGAATGAATTAAAAAAAAAAGACAAAATGGCGCCTGTTTCTCTAAAGTGTTTCAAACTGGATTTTCTCGAAAACCCCACTTTTTAAAGTTTTTTTTTTTTTAGAAATAGATGGTATTATGTACTTACATATCTTTTGCGTTTCGTTCATAGAAGAGCACTGCTTCACATAGAAAAAAATTATTTAAAAAAATCGAATTTCGAATTTTTCTCGGAAACAACGAAAGGTATAAAAAAAATGATCAGATAAGAGTTTATACATCTGGAAAAATTCTAGAAAAAATTTATCTTGCTATGTTGTGACATCTCGTTAAGTTTACGAGGAAAATGCGAAAATTATATTGTCAGATAAAAAAATTCTTCCGGCCTAAAAAATTGTTTATCTCGCAAAAAGCCGATAGGACGCCTTTCTCATATAATCAGAAACTTTTAAAAAATATTGTAAGGAATGAAAAACGTGCGGTTTCCCAGAAAATCTTTATTTCATGTTTCCAAAATTTGATGATAAAAATATTGAAGATTTTCTGCAATATTTAAAAAAAATTTCTGTTGATGTAAGAAAGGCAACCTATCAGTTTTATTCAGGCTTAAATATTCTTGTGGCCAGAGAATTCGTTTTTACTGAGAATATCATTTTCCGATTTTTTTCATAAACGATGCTAGATTTTACAGAAGAGCGAAAGCCATTTTTTGTAGAACTTTTCTGGCCACAGAAATGCTTTAGCTCGGCTAAAACTTAAGATGTATTTCTTATATAAGTCCAACTTCAACAAAAAAATTGGAAGAAAATATGAGTGTGAGTTTTTTGCAAAAATAGACTTTTCAAATTTTCAGAAAAACTCGTTGCAACTTTATTAATTTTAAACTTTTTCTAAATTTCCAAAGGACTTCGTAAGATGACGGCAAAACTCGCCCGAATCCGTCATGAAAAATTGGAATATCTGAACTAGATCAAAAACTATCAAATTTGAACGAAAAAATTTGTGTTTTCTCTTCAAATAGACGTCAAAATTCAAATACTTCTAAACTCGTGGAAAATTTTTTTCTCCAACTTGAAAAATAGGTGTCACCTAATTCCCTCTAAAAAACAACATATTTCATCACTGAGAGATTCTGCGACTTGAAGTGCCTGGTCCGAAATACATTCGATCTTTTAAAGAAAACAATTCTCGACATTTCCAGCGCAAAGCGTGAACATTATTATGAATATTTTACATTGCTTCATTGAGATACAATTTGTATGTAATAATAATTATATAATTAAGATATACTTTGATAAGGTTAAGTCTCAATGGTTGTTAAATGACATCTTTGCTGGTTTTTTGAAAGACAACGTTTTTTATTGACCAAAAGTATAAAATTGTGAAGATGTTTTTTGAGTTGGCCTTAGGGTCTAGAATTTTTTCATGTATTTTAATTTACACACACACACACACGCGCGCGCGCGTACATACAAAATATCAAGCTTTTTTTTTAAATAATAAGCGTTTCGTCCTATGTTGACTCACCGGATTTATCAGTAAGGCAATGTGAATCAGCCCTTGCCCTAGACACTTGAATTAACTTTTAATCAATTTATAATTTTTATAATTATATTAGATATTTCGGTCACGCATAGGTACCGAAATTAATGAAATGACATAAATTTCTTTTATAAATAATAATAATAAATCAGTTTGAATAATAAACAATCAATTTTAATAATAAGTGAAATAAAAAATTTCTTCTTTTAAAATGAAGTTGACACTGGAATTAATCTTTAATCAATTTATAATTTTCATAATTATATTCAACATTTCGGTCACGGATAGGGACCGAAATTAATAAAAAAAAATGCTTTTCATTTATAAGCAATAATAATGAAACATATTCAACAATAAACAGTAATAATAACAAACAATTGTTATCAAAAATAATGAACAATTTTCAACAATTGATCAATTTTAATAATAGGTAAATTCAAAAAATTAGATGATATAGTTACAGGCTTCGATTGCGGATAGGAATCGGAACTTATCTTATCTTTCTCCTTCTTCATTTATCCACCTCTCTCTGTGGTGAAAAGAGAATTTTCAATATCTTATAAACAAACAGATTTTTTACGAGTTGAAATTTTAAACAAAAATTTCTTAAATTGCAATGAATATTCTATTTAGTAATATTAAACTAACTAAAACTAAATATGTAGTTCGTATTTCTCAACTTGAGCGTGAAATTTCTCATGGAAATGAGGGTCGAGTTGAAGGGTTACCGGCTGTGTAAGAAGTTACTTCGACGCTTCGGCTCATGAGTAGATCTGACCTACTGGCCTAGGATCGACGGTAGACTTATGATCTACCTTTGGCGATCCCTGGTGGAAGGGGCAAGAAGAGTTGTAAAAGGGAACGTAATAGGTCAGTAGGACCATGGGTCAGTACTATAAGGCAACATTTTGGTGGAAGGGGTTGATACAGGGAGAAGGGCAGAGATTGGCTAGGCCAAGGAAGAGCATGAATGGGGGTAGTATAGGGGAGTGCAAAAAAATGTGCAATAGAAAAATATTAATTAGGGCGATTGAGAGGAGGAGGGACCGGACGGGGCGGGCCCAAGGAAGAGCAATACGAAGGGCTGGATAGGGTCCGCATTGGGGGTCTGGGGTGTCATAAACAGGGTGTCTACTAACCGGAAGAACCGGGAGAATCGGAATATAGCCGAGAATTAAAATAAAACCGCGAAAACCCGGGAATTAACCGGGAATAAAAATTCAAACCGGGAATCAAATTCAAAGTTTTCCTGAATGTGATATTTTTCATTAATTGTTATAACAAGATAAATAAATTGAATAATTGTAATAAATATGATAAAAAAGAGTATTGAGAAATTATAACATTTTAAGAATTCAATTGAGAACAATGTTTAAGCTCTGAACAAATGGTATTTTCTGAAAGATAGCATAATTATCAAATCGATTATTAATTAGTATGAAATTCTAGTTTGTTGTGCGGACTTTTTTAATTTCAACCCTTTCATAAAATTTGGAATGTTTTTAAAAATATCGAAATTTAAATCTTTTGAAATCTTTCTGCAATAATTCACAATATTTTGAAATCTTTTAATATCTTTGTGAAGTGATTTACAATATTATGGAATCTTTGTGAATTTCATTGGAATATTTGAAATCTTTGTATTCTTTTGAAAATTGCGAAATCTTTGAAATCTTTGAGAAATCTTGGAAATCTTCTGAAATCTTTTGAAATTTTCTGGAATCTTTATGAAATCATTGAAATCTTTGTGAATCTTTACGAATCTTCGTGACGTCTTCGTGAAATCTTTTGAAATCAAATTTTTGAAATCTTGGTGAAATTATTTACAATCTCTCGAAATTTTTGAAAGACTTTGTGAATTTCTTTGGAATGCTTGAAATCTTTTGGAAACTTTGAAACCTTTTGGAATTTTTTAAATCTTTGTGAAATCTTTTGAAATCTTTGAAATCTTCGGAATTATATCTGAGAATCATTGACCAATTTTTGAAATCTTGGAAACCTTTGCGAATTTTTAAGATTATATTTAAGAAATATCTACCAATTGGAATACTAATCTTGGAAATCTCCTGAAATCTTTTGAAATTTTTGTGAAATTATTTGAATTCTTTCGAAATTTTTGATATGTTTAGAAATCTTTTTTGAATGTTTTAGAATCTTTTGAAATCTTTTGAAATCTCTGAAATTTCTGGAAATCTTTGAGAAATGACTTACAATCTTTTGAAATCTTTAGAATTCTATGCGAAATTATGTGAAATCTTCTGAAATTTTTCAAATTTCAGAAATCTTTGTGAAATGATTACAACCTTTTGGAATACTTTTAAATCTTTGTGAAATTATTTACAATCTTTTAGAATCTTTGTGAATTTCTTTTAAGCCTTCGAAATTCTTCTGAAATCTTTGCGATATCTTGGGAATCTCCTGAGATTTCTAGAAATGTTTAGAAATCTTTGTGAAATCTTTTGAAAGCTTTGTAAAATGATTTACAGTGTTTTGAAATCTTATAAAATCTTTGTGAATTTCTTTGAAATGTTTGAAATGTTTGAAATCCTTGTGAAGTCTTGTAAATCTTCTGAAATCTCTTGAAATGTTCAGAAATCTTTGTGAAATCATTGAAATCTCTGTAAAATCTTTGTGAAATTTTCTTAAATCTTTTGAAATCTGTAGAAATCTTTAAAACCATCAGAAATTTTTGTTAAGTAATTTACATTTTTTTGAAATCTTTTGAAATCTCGGAAATTTTTGGAAATCTTTGTCAAATCTTGGAAATCGTCTGAAATATTTTGAAATCTTCCAAAATCTTCTCAAAGCTTTTGAAATCTTTGTGAATTTCATTCAAATGTTTAAAATGTTTGAGTCTGCGAAATCTCGGAAATCTTCTGAAACTTTTTGAAATCTTTTGAAATCTTTGAAATATTTTGGAATCTTTGAAATCTTTGTAAATTTCTTTGAAATGTTTGAGATGCGTTTGAATCTGCGAAGTCTTCCGAAATTTTTTTAAATTCTTTGAAATCTTTCTAAAATTTTTGAAATCTTTGCGAAATCTTTTGAATTGTGTTTAAAAATCATTTACTTATTAGAATACTAATCTCGCAAAATTTCTGAAATTTTTCGAAATCTTTTGAAATGTTTGATATCTTTAAAAATCTTTGTTAAATGATTTACAATATTTTGAAGTCTTTTGAAATCTTTCTAAAATTTTTGAAATCTTTGCGAAATCTTGGAGATCTTCTGAAATATTTTTAAATCTTTGTGAATTCCTTTGAAATGTTCAAAATATTTAAATTCGCGAAATATCTGAAATCTTTGAAATCTTTTGGAATCTTTGAAATCTTTGTAAATTTCTTTGAAATGTTTGAAATGCATCTGAACTCGCGAAATCTTCCGAAATCTTTTGAATTCTTTGAAATCTTTGAAATCCTAGTGAAATTTTTGAATCTTTGAAATTTTTCTGAAATATTTTGAAATCTTTCAAAATGTTTGAATTTGCGAAATCTCTGAATTCTTTGAAATCTTTTGAAATCTTTGAAATCTTTTGGAATCTTTGAAATCTTTATAAACTTTTTTGAAATGTTTGAAATGCGTTTAAATCTGCGAAGTTTTCCGAAATCATTGCAAATTCTTTAAAATCTTTAAAATCCTAGTGAAATTTGGAATCTTTGATATTTTTCTGAAATTTTTGAAATCTTTTGGAATCTTTGAAATCTTTGTAAATTTCTTTGAAATGTTTGAAATGCATTTGAACTCGTGAAGTCTTCCGAAATTTTTGCGAATTCTTTGAAATCTTTGAAATCCTAGTGAAATTTTAGAATCTTTGAAATCTTTGTGAAATATTTTAAAATCTTCTAAATTCTTTTTAAAGCTTTTGAAATCTTTGTGAATTTCTTTGAAATCTTTGAAATCCTAGTGAAATTTTTGAATCTTTGAAATCTTTTTAAAATTTTAGAAATCTTTGCGAAGTCTTGAAAATCTTCTGAAATATTTTAAAATAATTCAAAAACTTCTTAAAGTTTTTGAAATCTTTGTGAATTTCTTTGAAATGTTTAAAACGTTTGAATCTGCGAAATCTCTGAAATCTTTGAAAATTTTTGAAATTTTTGAAATATTTGTAAATTTGTTTGAAATGTTTGAAATGCATTTGAATCTGCGAAGTCTTCCGAAATTTTGTTGAGTTCTTTGAAAGCTTTCTGAAACTTTTGGAATCTTTGAGAAATCTTCTGAATTGTGTTTAAAAATCATTTACTTATTAGAATACCAATCTGGAAAATTTTCGGAAATTTTTTGAAATCTTTAGAAATGTTTGATATCTTTAAAAATCTTTGTTAAATGATTTACAATCTTTTGAAGTCTTTTGAAATCTTTGCGAAATCTTGGAAATCTTCTGCAATATTTTTAAATCTTTGTGAATTCCTTTGAAATGTTCAAAATATTTGAATTCGCGAAATATCTGAAATCTTCTGAAATCTTTTGAAATCTTTGAAATCTTTTGGAATCTCTGAAATCTTTGTAAATTTCTTTGAAATGTTTGAAATGCATTTGAACTCGCAAAGTCTTCCGAAATTTTTGCGAATTCTTCGAAATCTTTGAAATCCTAGTGAAATTTTTGAATCTTCGAAATTTTTCTGAAATATTTTGAAACTTTTCAAATTCCATTTAAAGCTTTTGAAATCTTTGTCAGTACCTTTGAAATGTTTAAAATGTTTGAATCGGCGAAATCTCTGAAATCTTCTAGAATCTTTTGAAATGTTTGAAATCTTTCTGAAATTTTTAAATTTTTTTGCGAAATCTTGGAAATCTCTGAAATTTTTGGAAATCTTTGTCAAATCTTGGAAATTGTCTGAAATATTTTGAAATCTTCCAAAATCTTTTCAAAGCTTTTGAAATCTTTGTGAATTTCATTCAAATGTTTGAAATGTTTGAATATGTGAAATCTCTGAAATCTTCTGAAACCTTTTGAAATCTTTGAAATATTTTGGAATCTTTGAAATCTTTGTAAATTTCTTTGAAATGTTGAGATGCGTTTGAATCTGCGAAATTTTCCGAAATTTATTTGAGTTCTTTGAAATCCTTCTGAAATTTTTGAAATATTTGCGAAATCTTCTGAATTGTGTTTAAAAATCATTTACTTATTGTAAAACCAATCTCGCAAAATTTCTGAAATTTTTTGAAATCTTTCGAAATGTTTGATATCTTTAAAAATCTTTGTTAAATGATTTACAATCTTCTGAAGTCTTTCAAAATCTTTCTAAAATTTTTGAAATCTTTGCAAAATCTTGGAAATCTTCTGAAATATTTTTAAATCTTTGTGAATTCTTTTGAAATATTCAAAATATTTGAATTCGCGAAATATCTGAAATCTTCTGAAATCCTTTGAAATCTTTTGGAATCTTTGAAATCTTTGTAAATTTTTTTGAAATGTTTGAAATGCATTTGAATCTGCGAAGTCTTCCGAAATTTTTTTGAATTCTTTGAAATCTTTGAAATCTTAGTGAAATTTTAGAATCTTTGAAATTTTTCTGAAATATTTAAAAATCTTCTAAATTATTTTTAAAGCTTTTGAAATCTTTGTGAATTTCTTTGAAATGGTCAAAATGTTTGAATCTGCAAAATCTCTGAAATCTTTTGAATTATTTGAAATCTTTGAAATCCTAGTGAAATTTTTGAATCTTTGAAATCATTCTGAAATATTTTGAAATCTTTCAAAATGTTTGAATCTGCGAAATCTCTGAATTCTTTGAAATCTTTTGAAATCTTTGTGAATTTCTTTGAAATGTTTAAAATGTTTGAATCTGCAAAATCTCTGAAATCTTCTGAAATTTTTGAAATCTTTGAAATCTTTTGGAATCTTTCAAATCTTTCTGAAATTTAAAAAATTTTGTTGCGAAATCTTCAAAATCTTCTGAATTATATTTAAGAATTATTTACCAATCTTTGAAATCTTTCAAATTGAATTAATTACCAATCTTTGAAATATTTGAAATCTTTGCAAAATCTTGGAAATCTCCTGAAACTTTTAAAATCTTTGTGAAATTATCTAAAATCTTTTAAAATCTTAGTGAATTTCTTTGAAGTTCTAATACCAAGAAAATTTAGAATTATATCTAAGAATTATTCTTTACCAATTAGAATATCAAAATAATCAACCAAAGATATGTTTATAAAAAATAACAACTGTCATGTTGACTAAATCTGCCAGATAATTAAGACATCAAAGTTGTATTATATTTGCTTGTAAGTTCCAGACCCCATAAATTAGAAAAATATTATTATGTTTAAATATAATAAGATATCGCAATGCATAAAATTACAAATGGGAAAACCCTATCTTAGGTGCGTTTTATTTGCGCTTCTAACAAGGGGAGATTTGATATTTACAACCGGGAAATAACCGGGAATTTTGTGGGCGAAAATCAGTAGACACTCTGAATAAAATAATTAATCGGTGGGAGTGCGAGAGGGAGAGGGAAAGTTTTTGAGAATATTGTATGAAGGGATGGTTGGAAAAAGTCAGAGAATGTGAGAGGCGTATTACTGCACAAACTAGATATCTCTTTTTTTACGGTATCATTGTTTGCATGTCCAGTTTTTAAGTAGGATAACTTTATTCTGCTATTTCTAATGTAAAACAAATGACGCTGGGATTCCGTCAGTGGTCTCATTTTAGTACCACTTGAAACTGTTTTGTTCTGAGTCTTATTTTAATATAGCCCTCAAATAATTCCTTCTTTTTACAGTGATGTGATTATTACTATTATATCTTGGAGGTGGTGAAAATGGATGGTTAGGCTATAATAAATAAATAAATAATAATAGTAATTACGGGGAGTAGGAGGGGAAGGATTTGGTAAAGAAAGAGCAATGAGGGGGGTTAGATAGGGGTAATAAATAATAATTAATAGTGAGAGTGCGGGAGGGAAGGGAAAGTTGAAGAGAAGGATATTGGAAGGATTGAGAGGGGTAGGTGGTCTGAGAACTTCGGAGAATGTGAGAGGGATATATAATAATTATTATTATTCAAGTTGAAGGAAACCTTACATCACAGGTCCTAAAATTGAAGACCACTATGAGAGGTGACCAAAGAATAATTGTGGCTGAGTCAGTGAAGTACAAGGAGGGGGCAGGACGGGAGGTGCAAATAGATGGTTGGGGTGTTATAAATAATAATAATTAGGTGGGTAGAGTGGGGAGGGGCAGGTTTGTGTGGGGGGTGTTGAAAGTAAAGAGAGGGGTGAATGTCGAGCGGGAGGTCTGATGTCGAGGATGACTGTGTACACTCGATGATATCGAGTGTCTACACCAAAACTCGACAGTCGGATAGTCGGCTATACTCGGGAGCAGGTCTTCTGCAGTTTTCCTCTCCCCTGGCCAAACGTTCAGGCAAATGCGAGTACTTCAAATAGAGTCGGATATAGCCGCAAGTTATCACAAGGCGTGTTAATGATTCATACAGTGATTCTAAGCCCTCCTAAAAAAAATGTAAAAATGTTCACAGACTCTTTCCTATCGAAGTCTTGCGGCGAAGACTTACTTCGAATGCCCTCGATTTCGTCGGGGATTTTGAAAAAGGGTCCAGTACATAAAGAAGGATTTCAAATTTGAGAATGTTGCTTCCAATGCACAAAAAAATACAAGATCTTTATATCCATATTCGCGAGGCTAGTGAATGCGGAAGGCCGGTTCGCGTAAAACACAATGGCCAATCTGGCAATTCGCTACCTTTTCTCTCCTTTTCTTTTTTCCTCTTTCTTTCTCTTCTTTTTTTTTGGTCTCCGGTTTCAAATCCTGATGCCTGCGTATAGCGTAAGTCCTATAGTCTCCTTGCTACATAAATTCTAACCGAGGCGCATTCGCGCAGGATTGGCGTTTCACTCTCGCGTTCCCATTTAGCTCCGTCGCGATTGGATGTGCTCGCGCGACGAACGGGCATCGCGCATAGCAGTGTCGCCACTATAGTTAAAATGAAAGGCGCTTAATTGTTGTCTATAATATTGCCGCGCCAAATGTACTAAATTTAAGAATGATAGTTTCAGTATTTCCTGAACAGCTGTCAGTGCTAGACAACCGAGTACACGCGATCGATCATGCGGCGAATGATCCACGATTAAACGCAAAGTTCTCTCATCTCGGCTAATCTGTCTTTTAATAATTTCAATTTTTCACTTAATTTTTTTATGTAAATCGTTTCCGTTTAGTGCAGTGCGGGTCTCGTTTGCTACTGTCATCGTTGTTAACTAGGAACGATCTTCGGATTCGCGAATATGGTAAGAATTGAAATCAAATACTTAACAAAAATACTTTTCAAAAAAAAAGTGAAAAGTGTATGGTAATACTTCCGTATCGCGGCTTTTTTGAAAAATGAAGGAAGGAGATTTTTGAAAATGGCCCAAAATGGGCTATTTTTGAAAAACTTAGAAAAAAATGAAGGGAAGACTTTCTTTATCACTTTTTTCACACTTTTAAATGTGACTCCTTTCCAGTTCTAAACTCGTGTTTAGAGCTGGAAAGGGGCGACATTGTTGACTATTTTGTTGAGTGAATCTGACCCGTGTTAAGCCTATTTTGTTTAGAAAATCTGACATGTGTTAAGCGCTGCTTTGGAGTCACATTTTGAAAACAATATATTAATTTAGGAAAATTTCGAGGAAAAAAATTTTAACATTCCCGATCGATTTCGAGCAGTGACTGTCAGTCTCGCGAAGGTTGGAAAAAAGTGATAAAAAAGCCCCTTCCTTATTTTTTTTCTAAGTTTTTCAAAAATAGCCCTTTCTGGACCATTTTCAAAAATTTCCCCCCCATTTTCCAAAAAAGCTGCGGTGCGGAAGTATTACCAAGTGTATTGTGTGTTCAGTGTGAAATTTTAGTCGCACACTTCTAATTTGAACACTTATGGTGATTAAAATTCAAAGGGCTCTTTCAGAAAATGCATTGTGCTCATAATTTTAAATTATTTTTGAAATAGTAGGTGTAGATGTAATTAGTCACAGTGAAAAAAAATGAATGAGGAAATGTGTTCTTCAGTTGTAATCATAGTGTAACAATACATTTTCATTTAACTTTGTTAATTAATTTTTTGTTAAATATTAACAATCGATATTAAATCTGTATTCATAATAACTTTTATTCGCTAAATAGAAGTAATTTCTCAAATGTAATGTGATCCATCGATCTCCTCAAATCACATAAACAAATTAATTAGTTAATTTATTTATTAGTTTAAAATCCACAAAATACTGATCTGCACCTACATATTTATATTTGAGAATGTTTATTTGAAGCTTTTTCATAATTTAAACAATTTCATTTGAATAATTATTAACAATTCAAATAAAAGCCCATAATGTACTCAGAAATAAACTAGATATAAAAGTAATTTATGTTGTGAATAATTTCACGAAAGTAATTGATAGATTTTGAAAAGTTCTGAATAGTTTTTAAACCATTTTTTTTGTTGGTGAGTAATTTTAAATTTTTGAATAAAAAGTGCAGCGTTTAGTAGACAGATTAGCGACAAGATTTTTGTCGAAAACACGGTTTCAAGACGAGGACATTATGTAAAAAAGCGCCTTTCGCTGCGTGAAACCCGAGAAAACACGAAGCGCGATCTCGCGAGGCCTCGTGCCTTCCTCGATTCGATGGTGTTTCACTTATGGAAAGTAGTTCGCAGGTGAAATAAGAAAGAAAAATTTAAAATCATGGGAATCTAGTCAATAGACTGGAAACCGCATCTAAATTAATTATTCTTTTCTCTAACATAAACGCAAAGAGATAACAAATAAGGGGTGAAAAACTTAGAAACTGAGTATTCATTTTCATAACAATTGCTACAAATTTTTCGCTAATTGTTGAAAAAATATGATAAGTATATGAATTATTAGAATATTTGTCTATAATTGTACTGAAAATTAGATAAAAAATCGATAAGACTGTTATTTCTAATTTTTTCAATTTTTATTAATATAGCAATTTATAAACGGAAATTTTCAATGTTTTTTAAATTATTTCACATTTTCTCAAATTGCTTCATATGGCTCAGAACAAATTCTTTAATTCTTCACTACATTTCAAGTAACATAAATTTTGATGAAGTGAGAGCCCCCGAGGCAAATTGTTGTTGATATACTTTATTAATTTTCAAATGATGATTTCTTAACTCCTATTTAAATTTTAATTATTAATATATGAACAGTTTTCATAAATCTATTGAACTGTGAGAAAGTCGAGACCAGTTCCACAGTAGTTACAGCTGGTCGCAGCGAGACAACTTTGTGTTTCGGTTGTGGCCTTGTTTTCTCGAAATCAACTAACCTTTGCTAAAAGACGGGTCGATATAAAAGATTCGTTTTGTCCAGCATTTTATCAGTTGTACTAAAAACTTTCTTTTGAAAAGTTTCTACACTCAGAAAAAAAATTTTGTTCATCCAGCAAATTTGTTTGGTTGAGTGCATTTGTTTGATTAAAATAAAGTTTGGTTAAATGAACAAAATTTGTGTTAAGACGATCAAACTTGTTTGATTCTATCAACAAAAGGTTCTGCTTGATTTATTCCGTTAATTTTACTAAGTATTTGGTCCATTTGACCAAATGTTTTAATTCAATCAACTTAATTACTTATATTGGTTTAAGTGGAGCAAATTCTACTAACTGTAAATTTTTGTTGATTCAACCAGACAATATTCCGCATGTCACGTAAGTCCAAAACGTAGCACCAAATTAAATTATTCCCAATCTTTATGTTTTCATACAAAATTTATTATGAATTATAAAAATATAGAAATATGTAAATTGGACAATTGGATTTTACATTTATATGAAAATTTACTTAAATATGCACTTTTAATCAATCGTGTCAAATGTCATGAATGATAAACAATTATCACTTAATTAACTATTGATTCTTATTATTGATTATTCGCGATCTTTGTGTTTTTATAAAATATTTATTATGAATTTTACATTTATATGAAAATTTACTTAAATCTGCACTTTTAATCAATTGTGTGAAATGTGATGAACGATAAACACTTATTACCGTATGATAAACAATGTTCTTCAAATTTGGTTTTAAATTTCAACTACATAACTCACTGGGATAAAAAATAACCCACAAAGCATTATATTTTCGAACTGATAAAAGCACGCTTAATTTTTTTAATTCCGCATTTAATTTCAGGTTCACGAAATTTTACGTGTCTATTCAGGCGACAAATAAAAAAAATTTCGGACGTATTTACACGGTCTCTCTATCGATTTCCGATCTTGAATTTGCATGATTACATGCAGGACCCGTATTCGTATATCGCCGCAGGTATAATCCGTCCGCCAAAGATAGTTTTTTATTTATCTTTTTTTTCCACCTTAAGTCTGTCCTCTCACTTTCATCGTGCAATAACCTCGTGCGTAATTTCGATAAGAAGGCGTTGTCTCAGATCGCGTAAATTCGATCAATTTTTTTACTGTTCGTAGATAATTTTATAAAACTTTTATTTTATTTGAAGTTTAATGTTTTTTGAATGAATATCAAATACATTTCACTGTCACTAGCTATAGAGAGAAATATTAGAGAATGAAAAAATTTATAATTTCGTATATAATCATAATAATAATAAAATAAAATAAAATAAAAATAATATTAATAGCGTATCGAATAATATGGTAATTATAGTTTAGTTTAGTGTTTGAATTTTCTAATAACGCTATCATTATTACATCGCGAAAACTGTTTAGTGTACATAATCTACATATATGTACACATTCTACTTATGGATAAAAAGTTCTTCATTTTCAATTTTCATGATTTATATTTGTTTATAAATTCTACACTGTAAAAAGAAGAAATTATTTCTGAGCTAATTTCAGGTATTAAAATAAGACTCTGAACAAAACAGTCTCGAGTGGTACTAAAATGAGGCCACAGGTGGGATCCCAACGTCATTTGTTTTACATCAAAAATAGTAGAATGAAGTTATCCTATTCATAAACAGGAGACGCAAACAATAATACCTTAAGAAAAGAATATCTCCAGTTTTTACAGTGTAATAGTATACTACATTACGAGTAGTGTTAGGCACGTCTTTACACGGGGAGATCAATGTTTCCAGGAAGACTTATAAAACTTCGCGCCGCCGTCGGCGGCGCGAGGGGTTCTTCCTCATCCTACAAAGATTGAGTTCCCCGTG
>JAUMHM010000050.1:8281272-8317301 GCA_032362435.1 Melikaiella ostensackeni | reverse complement strand
CTACGAGTAATGTACGATATTTTATTCGAAATCAGCATTTTATGTGCCTGCAGAGCCGTCTGAAAAATGAGCGTTGTGTAGCCCTTTGCCGAAATGGTGCGCTTGAGTGCCATCTGGTGTCATTATTCTCCCAACAGTAGGGTTAAAGAAAACATTGTGCGTTATTCAGTGGTCATTTGTGGAACTATTTATGTGTCATTGTGGCGCTTTTGGAAGTAATTACGTGACACCAGCTGTCACCATTCGGCAAAGGGATATACAACGCTTATTTTTCAGGGGGCGTTGCAGGCTCATAAAATGGTGGTTTCGAATAAAAATTATTTCCAGAAACAAATTATTGCGGAAAGCCGAAAAACGTATAATTTCAAGGTACTAAATATGTCTCTAATATGAAAATTGAAACTAGTATTATTAAACTTAGAAAAAGTGTCATCTAAACGCAGGAATTTCATTCAGTAAATCAAATTGTTTAAGAAAAATTCAATTAAAAGAGAAGTGAAATTGAAGATTTTTTAGACTCAAACTAATACTACACAATCAAGATCTATACGAATTGTTTTGTGTTGTTGTGTGCAGCATTTTCTCGCATTAGATTTATGTGTAAAGTTTCTAAAATTGAAAGAATAAAAAAATGATTACATTAATTATCCTATGTAGATTTTTTTTGCATAGAATTAATCATGTAGAGTTAATTTTATCCTACGAAGTTTTTTTAATGGTGCAGTACGACATGAAGTTCAACTGTTTAGGGTTTAAAAATGTATGTAGGAGGCTCGTTTGATAAGTTTGGTGAAAAAGCAAGTACATTTCTTTATTGAAAAGTTTGCCTTTATATCTCAACATAGTCTCCTTCGAGGGCTACACATTTAGTCCAGCGAGATTCCGAGCCAGGTATTCAAGTTGGGGAACGAGACAAGTCTGGAGAATAGGGTTGAAGAGGTGTCAATTCGAAGTCCAGTTCTTGTATTTTTGTCATTGTGATTGCGGAGGTGTGAGCCGGTGCGTTGCCGTGTAATAACAGTACTTCTTGGGCGCCAATCGTGGACGTTTTTTTTGTAGCTCGGCTTTTAAACGGTTCAATAATGATGCATAGTACGTACCTGCTATAATTTTAATCTTCTCTAAGTAATCAATAAAGATAATTTCTTGGGAATCCTCAAATACTGTGGCAATTACCTTTCCAGCTGACAAAACAGTCTTCGTCTTCTTTGGCGAACTTTCACCAGGGAGTACTCACTGCTTTGACTGCTGCTTTGTCTCGGGTATATAATGGTGGATCCAGGTGTCGTCCATGGTCACGAGTCGATGCGAAAATTCATCCAGTTTATCGTGCAAGATGTTATAGTCTTGTTCAGTGGAGATGCCTACAGCCTTAGATTTCTCATGCACCTTGATTCGGCGACCTTCCATAACCATATAACGAATTTTTCCCACGATATCCGATATGGTGACCTCAATTGGGCGTCCGGAGCGCGCTTCATCTTTAGTTGTAATTCGGTCATATTTAAATTCGTTCATCCAAAAACAAACGGTTATCAACGAAGGAGCAGACTCCCCGTGAACTTCGTCCGGCTCGGCTTTGATCTGCGCGGTCGTCCAATTTTTTTATAAGAAAATGTTTTTTTCACTGCGCGTAGCTCTTCTTTCTCTACTTTTTCGAAAACTACTGACGTCGGTTTCAGCTGAAGCTTGGTAAAAGTTAGTTTGAAAAGTGCTATTTCTTGGCCATGTACTACAAAGTTCATTTTGGCGCCATCGAGCGAAAACTTTACCTTACTTATCAAACAAGCCTCGTATTTAGATCTGAAAAATTCAGTTTAGATCCTTGTGTCAAGTCTTACGATATAGGATATAATTATGAAAAATAGAAATGGAATATCATAATTTAATTTCTTAATGCAGATGCTAACTGAACTGAATTATACGCGCATCGGAAAATAAAAGATAGACATACAATCGTTGTAATTTGTACAGATATTTGTAGAAACTTTATATACCTCTTCTGTCTTTGAAATTTAAAAAATCTATTAATTGTATTAGTTCAGAAACTTACTATTAATTACGAGCCTGCAATAAATTATTCCAGTATTATAAAATTTCAGAAGACAATTTTAAATATAAATTCATCATCTACTCAAACGAGAATTTAAAAGATAGTGTTTCAGTTAAATTATATGTTCATACAATCCCTTAACGACATTTTCAAATTTCATTGATAAGTCACCAATAAAAAGCGGAGAAAGATTGTTTTATATAAAAAAAGTTTGAAAGTGAAGCTTAAAAATAAAAACGAAAAATTCTGAAATTGTTGATCCTAGTATGAGTTTTCTTTTTCAATATAAATGCTAATCTGAGCCTTTCTATAGCATATGGTTTTCGTGTGCATCTATAGAAAGAAAGATTGTGAGGAGGAGATGAAGGTTATGAAGATGAGTATTTAGTAGAAGAAAGAAGTTCTGGATGGAAATGTTAATTTTAATAAGCAGAAGTATAAGTACCTAGATCTTTTGTCTGGATATATACACAGTTCAGAACCTCCATTATTCCCAGCAATTGTACTTTTGAGTTTTTTATGAGATTGTTAAACTTTTGTACAATGCATTTCACATTTTATTTTCTACTCTCTCTGAGAGTAAATAACTTTCTCAGAGTTTCATGTAATGAAATTCGAAATGACAAGTATTGTATAAGCAGTAAAGTGAACACTGCATTGAATCTATAATGGGATAAATTTTATATTCCAGAAGAAATTTTTATTCCCTAAAAAACTGTAAAAGTAATTGACGTCAGGTATTAATATTTAGCAGCAACATTATATTTAATAAATATTTTAATACTTATTGAATATAAGCCTTTTTCAATTCCCATCCAATTTTATTTTTTATCTTTCAATCAATGGTAAGTAATTTTTAATATACGTCAAGGAAACTACAAATTAGTATTTATTTATTTATTTATTCTTTTCATGTATACCTTTGTAGATTTTTATATATCTAAATCCCCCTCTTTCACAGAAGATCGACAGACATTAACCCTTCGACAGTACCCACTTTCCCCAATCACCCCGAATATCCCACTCTCAGTAAGCCTTAAGGTAATGCCTAACGTACTTAATTCTGTAGATTTTTTGATCTCGAAAGTTCTCTACCATCGCTGCAGTCGGAGTTTTTATTAGAAGCGCTCGCATTCGCCTAAACATTTGGTCAGGGGAGTGGAAAACTGCAGAAAACCAAAACTCCCGAGCGCAGCCGGTGCCCGTGCCCGTCCGTGCGTAACGTTCGAGATCTCGACGATGCCGGGAATCACCACCCAGCTACTCCCATCGCACAGTGGAAAAAGCACCTTTTTTGGACGAAAATCGAGCGACAATGCAATCCTTAACGGATTTTAATTTTTTTTTTTAAATCTCCGTGAGTCTTCCAGGTATAGTAAGTGAATGTGAATATTTCACTCCGGCCAAACTAAAATTTGTTATTTGACAACAAAGTTTAAACTTTTTTTGTCTTACATTTCAGTGCTACTATTTCTTTTAAAACTTTAAAATTCAAACATTAAAACATTAAAACAGGTCATAATTAATATAATAACTAACTAAAAATGATGTTCAGTGGGTTAGGGTGAGAAAAAATTGTTTATAATGTTATGAACAAACTAATGAACAAAAGTATATTTTTCGTGATTTGCAATGATTAGCTATTTGAAATTTATAGCTTTTATATGTAATATGGCATATAATAATGTGCGCTTACAATTAGTAAAGAATATCTGCTGTTTACCAATTACTTAAACAATTTTCATAAACAAATGCACATTCAAACCATTTTCTCATGAATGGGCTTCATTCTCTTTTGCGGAATTAACAAAAAATGTCTTGACAATGACTTTTTGTTGTCATATTTTGCATAGTGACAAAAACTGTTAATTATATAAACCATTTTTATTTTTTAAAAATTAACATTTTCACTATTTCTTCATAAATATGCTTCATTTTTTTGCGGAACCAACTAAAAATGGCTTGTCAAAGACTCCTTGCTGTCATATTTTTAAAAGTGACAAAAACTGTTAATTCTTTGAAGAATTTTTGTAAGCAAATGCACATTTTGAACATATTTTCATTAACATGCTTCATTTTCTTGCAAAATCAACTAAAAATGTCTTGCCAAAGACTCCTTGCTGTTATATTTTGTTATAATGACAAAAAATGTTAAGTATATAAACAATTTTTATGAATAAATGCACACCTTAAACATTTTTTCATGGATAGGCTCGATTTTTTACGTAATCAACTCGAAATGTCTAGCCAAAGACTTCTTGCCGTCATATTTTTCGTGATGACAAAAACTATCAATTATATAACTAATTTTTATAAATAAATGCACATCTTGACCATTTTTTCATGAATAGGCTTGATTTTTTCTGTGGAATCAACTCGAAATGTTTTGACAAAGACTTCTAACAGTCATATTTTTCATAGTGATAAAAACTGTTTTTTATATAAACATTTTTTATAAACATGTACGTTTTTACTACTTTTTGATGAATAGGCTTAACTTTTTTGCGAAATCAAGTCGAAGTGTGTTGCCAAGGACTGCTTGCTGTTAATTTTTTAATAAGGACATGAAATGTTAATTATATAAACAATTTTCATGAACAAATTCACATTTTTACTACTTTTTGATGAATAGGCCTGACTTTTTTGCGGTATCAACACGAAATGTCTTGCCAAAGACTTCATGCTGGCATATTTTTCATAATGACAAAAACTGTTAATTCCTTAAACAATTTTAATAAACATATTCACATTTTGGCTACTTTTTGACGAAAAGGCTTCTTTTTTCATAATGATAGAAACTATTCATTATTTAACAATTTTTCAAAGAAATTATTAGCTTCTATCAACTTGAAATATATGCCAACAAGAAGACTGACAAGACATTTCGAGTTAATTGCGCAACAAAATGAAGCCTGTTCGTAAAAAAACAGTCAAAATTTGCATTTGTTTATAAAAAATGTTTGAATGATTAACCGTTTTTGTCAGTAGGAAAAATATGACAGCAAGGAGTCTTTGTCAAGACATTTCGAGCTGTTTTATTTTTCGATTGTTTATATAAACAACATTTTCCATTACTATGTGAAATATGACAGCATGGTGTCTTTGACAAGACATTTGGAGTTTATTCTCCAAAAAATGAAGCCTATTCATAAAAAAATTGTCAAAATGTGCATTTTTTAATAAAAGTTGTTTAAATAATTGGTAGAAAGCAGCTATTATTCACTAATTGTAAGCGTACATTATTATATGTCATATTTCATACAAAAGCTATGGATTTAAAATAGCTAATCATTGCGAATCACGAAAAAATTAGTTTTGTTCAGTAGTTTGCTCATAACATTATAAACAATTTTCTTGCCTAACTCTAACCCACTTGAAATTACTTTTAGTTAGTTATTACATTGACTTGTGTCCTGTTTTGATAATTTTTAAACTCTTAAAAGCAATGGTATCACTGAAAATCTAGATAAAAAAGTGTAAACTTTGTTGTTAAATAACAAATTTTAGTCTAGTCGGAGTGGAATATCCGCCAGTTACTTATTATATCTGGAAGACTCACGATCATTTGTAAAAAAAAATAGTAAAATCCATTAAGAATTGTACTGTTGGTCGATTTCTGTCCAAAAAAGTGCTTTTTCCCCACTGTGCGTCGGTTTCCTGAAAATTAGTATTTTAAAGTGAATGTTTTAACTTTAATATAAAGATTTCTCTACAAAAGTACTGTATTTTTCTCATTGCCATACATCCATCTTTCCTATCATCTAATGAATAAAATTACCGACCAATTAAAAATTTGCAACTGTGTTTCTTTCTCATTCTTACAAAAGAGAGTTAACGACGAAGTCGTTACACCGGAACGTCGAGCGCCGGAAGTGGAGAAAACGGAGAACGTGCTTTGCTTGAAAAGTTATATTCGCTGATTCACCTGGATCCAAGTTGACGAATTATTGAGCCTAATTGAGTTTTTGTTTCGATTCGATGTCTCGTTTTCAAATTAACGTGTGCCAAGTTACCCACCGACCAATCAACCTACCAACCTGTATCAAGGGGGCTTATGTAAGTCAAAATGACCGCTTCGCTGAAAAGGAAAGACACCTGAGGTCTGTTTCATAAAAATGCTAACTGACAAGTATCAAGTGGATTCGTTGTACTGAGACAAAATTTATTGATGCAATTATTTCCGCTATTATGTAGGTTATGGGTCAATTTTATTTGCTCGTTTATAAAAATGATATCTTTTTGATAAATTGAACTTCGTTTATTAAATGTTAACAAATATATTTTATTAGATTTAGCGACTTCTATAATTGAAAGGCGAAAGTTTTGTCTTATTATTTTAGAGTGAGAGAAAGTTTATGTCAAAAGACACTTTCAGTTGGTACTTATTTATCTTTTGAACAATAGGATGTACATTATGGTGGAGCGAAAAATTGTAATTATTTTTTCTTAAATTTGGAGAGGGTCCAAAAGTTGTAGTTTGGTACCTGCATCTCCCACAAAGAGTTATAGATAAGAAGGAATATTTATCTTGTTTGCGCATCCACGATAAAGCTAAAAATAACGAATAATAGCGAATTTTTTGTTGTTTTGGTACGAAATCAATCTTTCAATAGATGAAAAAGGGTTCCCAAAATTAGTATTTATAACTGCAATTATCCTCCGCAAGATACGCAGCAATGAACAAATTCTTATACATCGTAAATTGTCATTGAATTCTAATAAATGATATAAAATCATGATTTTTGACCAGTAGATGTCACTTTTATAAATTATTTATATTTTAGACAGCAGTTGACTTTTATGCCCGAAAAGATGAATTTTTATCCTGAAAAGTAGAATGTTTAACAAAATCAAATATTTTTGTCCGAGAAAGATGAATTTTCAACCCAAAAAGACCACTTTTTCAGAAGAGAATTTATTTTTCAACCTTAAAAATTTTAATTTTCAAATAGAAAGTTTTTTTCAAAAAGAAAGTTAATTTTCTAATCAAGAAAGATGACGTTCTTATCGCAAAAGATGAATTGTCAACAAAAAAGATAATTTTCAACCAAACAGATGCTTTTACAACCAAATAGTTAAACTTCCAAGCAAAAGTGACGAGTTCTTCAGAAGACTGTTGAATTTTTAATCTGAAATGTTGAATTCTCAGCCGAGAAAAATAAATTTTCAACAGAAATGATCATTTTTAACCAAAAAAGGTGAGTTTTGAACCAAATAGTTGAATTCACAAAAAAATAATGATTTTCAACCTAACAGTTGCATTTATTACCAAATAGTTGAAATTTCAAGCAAAAAGACTTAGCTTCAACCAAAAACAGTTGCATTTTCAACTGAATAGATTAATTTTCAAGCCAAGAATGCGATTAAAAAAAAACCATTGAATTTTCAATCCGAAAAGTTGAATTTTCAACAAAAAAGCTACTTTTAACCAATAAATATGAATTTTTAACCGAAAAAGATTATTTTTGCACTAGAAAAGATTAATCTTCAACCTAATAGTTGAATTTTCAAACAAAAAAGATAACTTCTCTGTCAAAAAAAGTTGCATTTCTAACCAAATAGTTGAATTTTCAAGTCAAGAAGATGATTTTTTTAGAAGATAGTTGAATTTTCTACCTGAAAAGTGGAATTATAAAAAAAAATATATTTAACCAAGGGAAATTATTTTTTGTCTAAAAAGATATTTCTACCTAAAAAAATAAATTTAAAAAGAAAATTTACCAAATAGTTGTAATTTCAAGCAAAAGAGACGATTCTTCAACAAAATAGTTGAATTTGCAACCAAATGGTCGAATTTTCATATAAAAAAGATAAAACTTGAACAAAAAAAGTTGTATTTTCAACCAAATAGTTAAATTTTCAAGTCAAGAAGATGAATTTTTAGAAGATAGTTGAATTTTTTACCTGAAAAGTGGAATTATGAAAAAATATTTTTAACCAAGAAAGATGAATTTTTTGATCAAAAAAGATAACATTTCTACCCGAAGAGATAAATTTAAAAATGAAATCAACCAAATAGTTGAACTTTCAAGCAAAAGAGACGATTTTTCAACAAATGGTTGAATTTACTACCAAATGGTCGAATTTTCATATGAAAAAGATGAAATTTAATCAAAAACAGTTGCGTTTTTACGTAAATAGTTGAGTTCTCAAATCAAGAAGATGATTTTTTCAGACAACAGTTGAATATTCAAAAAAGTATTTTTAATTGAGAA
Organism: Melikaiella ostensackeni; assembly: GCA_032362435.1. Lineage (NCBI taxonomy): Eukaryota > Metazoa > Arthropoda > Insecta > Hymenoptera > Cynipidae > Melikaiella > Melikaiella ostensackeni. The sequence continues at coordinate 8,309,033 of JAUMHM010000050.1, read as the reverse complement.
AGATGAATTTTTAACAAAAAAATATAATTCTTCTATTATGAAAGATGAATTTCCAACCCAAAAAGACAAATTTTCAACAATAAAATTGAGTTATTAAGCTAAAAAGTCTAATATTTTTAAAAACAGTTGAGTTTCAAGTCCAAGAAGTTAAATTCTCAACCATTACTCCTCAAGTAAAATAGTCATAAGTCATGATTTTGAATAATTTTCTCGAATTTAATAACAATTTACGATATGTAAGAATTACGGGTGCAAGTACTAAGTTCTAGAGCCCTCTCAAACCATAAAAAAATCGTCACCAATAAAAAAAGTATCATTTAATCAAGTAAAAACATGATTTTTCTCTTTTTTCAAGTTTAATGGCAATTTACGATGTACACCGATTTTTTTACTGATCCGTTATTTTGAGCTTTATCGTGGATAGCCGAACGTAAAATAAATATTTTTTATCTTTAATTTTTTGTGGGAGATGCGAGTATCAAACTACAACTTTTGGGCCCCCTCCAAATTTGAAAATACAATTATTTCTTTTTCGCTCCACCTAAATGTATATTATTGATAAAAGATTATCATATTTAATAAAAAAGTGTTTTAAAATTCAGTTTTATATTTAATGTTTTGAATTTATATTCTATGGAACGTAAGAGGCAATCTCGAATGAAAATTAAGTGTAGTTATTCATGGAAGTATGCAGACTCTATTGACAAATTTATGATATTGTATTTATGACTTTATTGAACTGTGTTATTAAAATAGGATTGCAAAAGAGTAGGAGTGGAAAAAAGCAATTTGAAATTTCATTACTCATCGTGGATTGTATAACAAATTTGGATAGATCTTTGAAGCTTGTGTATGACATCTTTGCAACTATTCCAAATAATAATCAATAAAAAGGTTTCTTCAGAAGTTTTCATAAAGTCATAAATCATCTGGTTCTTGAATTTATAATCAAAACGCGCCGAACGAATATGGAAACATTTTTATATAGACCTTAAAAGTTTTATGACATCGATTAATAGACCATTTAATCCTTCTAGTGATAATTTCTTTTTTGATAGAATCATTCAAGCATAGAGGCATAGAATTTATGCAAAGGTTAAAAATTTTTTTCTAATCTCTGAAAAATGAAAGATTATTGCGATATTTTTGGTATAATAATGCTTTGATGAAGACTTTGGTAAAATATTAATAATGCGAAGATCACGGTAATAAATAATCGAATTTTACCCAATTTCTCAAAAAAAAACAGAAATAAATAAATAGCATCAAAAATAAAATTTTAACGCGTATGTTTAAGATTTATTTAATCTATGCAATCAAAGTTTCTCACTTGTCTCGATCTGATATCCAGTAGTTACGGAATGCTCTAGCCGGACAATGAAAAGAAGCACAGCCTTAAGTCGATTGTAACTCCTCTGTTTGAATTCACCACTTTTTTTTTACTTTTTTTTAGAATGCTGATGTTAGTTGTTGGATTTCGAGACAGGTTAGCTGAATACAATTAAATTGTTTCAAATGTTTCGGCACAAAATGGTGGCCCTCATTAGTGAATTTTATTAATTCTGTAGCAAACTACATAATTTCTTGTGGGGATGCAATTTACAATAAGGAAATGAGTTTCTTTGGTTGATATCGCAGTTGGACAGTTATATATAAGACATTTATTCTTATTTTTAAATAAAAATGTAATTAAGTTCATGTTCTCATTGAAAATTATTTCCGTAAAACAAAATATATCAAAAATCGCACTGTAGTTAAAATAAAGTTTATCAAAAGACAAAATAAATTTTTCAAAATATTATTGATTCTTAAGCATTCACACACTGCCGTGCAAAACTTTCAGACCAACTCTTTTTTGATGACTGATTAAGTTCTCTTAATTTTAATTATGCCAGAGTTAAAAAATTTTCTCTTTAAAGGGTCAAATGCTCTCAAAATTATGTATAAAGTGAACCCAGGATAAAGCCAATTTGTCTACATTTTAAGTAGATATTGCAAAAATAGTGTAAATTTCAACGTTTTCTTAAATTTTCAATAACTTTCTTAATGATAAATATTTTTCAATGTTCTAGAGCTCATTTTAGAACTATTTTTCCACAGTTTCGTAGCAGCTTATGAACATGAATCTAAAAAAATTTCCTATCGCAGTGAAAGAATTTAAAGTTGTAACAATAAAGTTGCGAAATTTTCAATATATTTTGTGGTGAAAACCATATTTTTGTAAATATATGAAACGTGTAACCATGAAGTTTCTGCAAAAATTCCTTCATATGTATATTCATTTTATTTTTATTTTTATTTGCCCACAGATAAGATTTTTTAAAAATTTTCCAAATTTTTTGTTACGCTTTTAAGTTTTCGCGATATTGTGGAAATATAGCTTTGAAATGAGCTCAAGAACATTTGAAAATATTGGTTATTACGGAAGTCATTGAAAATTTAAGAACACATTGAAATTTACACTATTTTTTCAATATCCACTTTAAAAATAGACGAATTGCCTTCATCCTGGGCTCACCTTATACATATTTCTGAGAAAATTTGACTCTCAAAGAGAAAATTGTTTAGCTCTGGCATAATTAAAATTAAGAGGACTTAATCAGTCATCAAGAAAAACGTGGTCGGAAACTTTTGCGCGGCAGTGTAGTCTTATATTATAAATAAGTTAAAATCATATAATTCACAGAGTTTAGAAATATTAGATCTTTTAGATTTTGAATAAGAAAATTGATGAAATTATAATTATTTCTGTTCTGTAACTGTATGCTCTGTAAATATATATGAATTTAGCTCTTTTTGTGACATAAAACTATGAATGTTTAAAAAAAGAATCAATATTGTGATAAATTTATTTAATATTTTTAAAAAAGGGTTTTTATAAATGTGGGAATAGTTGAGTGAGGACGAAACTTACAGGATATCTCCCTCATATCACTACGAATCTACAATAATCAAATCTGGCCTTTTTGAGAAAATCGCCCTATTAGTTTTTTCGAAAAATGTACGCCATTTTGGTAATTTCCAAAAATTTTCAAGTTTTATAATGGATTTAAAAGAGTGCAGGTAGCACTACAAGGTGTCGTAAAGAAAATTAAACTGTATCAATTTGTTTCCAAGATACATTATAAAAACAATTCTCCTAAATTTTCTCTTAATTCACCTAAATAATGAAGCAGCTTCAAGTTCGTGAAAAAAATTTGTTTGTTAAAAACAAAAAACATGTGTCTCACATTTTGTTTTGGAAAACAATATATTTTAGCCTCAAACAATTTCGTAACATCACCAGGGTTAGACTGCCCGATGTCATATGCAATCGGGTAATAAGAATTTTGCTATTTCGTCAGGAAAAATTGTTTTCTTGTTTTCAGGAGCATTTTCTAGAAAAATAGACATAAAATAGTTTTATTATTTTTCTTGATAAGTACATTGTGTTCTTAAAAATCTTCTAAAGTTAATAATTTATAAATCTGAAATGGTAGTGAAAAATTAATACAACTAATTTTTAGTGATCAATAAATAAAGAATTAAATTTGTAATAAAAGTTAATCAAACTTCACTAAAAATTGGCAAGATGAAAACCGCTATAAAGTAGTTTGGTGAGCGCATTCATTGAATGGTGTATCTTCAATTGTGACTATTTGATGCAAACTGTGCTTCTTCACAGAGGATTGTTTTGTTATAAAGAAATAATTCTTTGACAAAAATCGGACTGATATATTTTTTATGATCATGATAAAAGATTGCTATGATAAGAGTATTTTGGATTGTAAGAGGAGCCTGAGGGGATAGAAAAGGCGATTTCGCCTGCGTTTTTTAAATATTTATTGTTTCTTATTTATTTCTCATTCTTATTTATATCTCACTTCTTTCTTCCTATTCTTATTTATTTCTTATTGCTTATTATTATTTATTGCTTTTTATCCATCACATAGAGGCCTGTTAAATACATCAATCGATTTGTCCCATCATAAGAAATAAATTTAATAATTAAAATATTGTTTTTTTCCAAAATTAAGAAAGTTTTTCTCTTGCAAACGTTAGAAAAATTTACAAATCTGTACACATCATAACTTCATTTGGCCATAGAGTGCTTCTAAGTACTTACATAAATCGATTCATGTCGTTAAAGTGAAAAAATTTAGTACTTAGTATGCTGTTATATTCCTCAAATTAAAAAAAAAATCTTTATGAACGAAAAATTAATGAATTCATAAATTTTCAAAGATCAAAATTTGTGTATAGAGATAATTATGAACATTCTACGGAATTATATCAACTAAATACCACTCCTTTATTTGAAAAAATTCGGTTTACAGAGCCTGGTATTACTGCCAATATTGTGATCAAAATTTTTAAGTTTTCGAATTTTTCAAGTTCATTTTTTGGCATTCTCACGATATTAAATGAATGAACCTCAAACTTTTACGTTAAAGAAGGATGTATTCAATTAAAATCTATGTCAAATTTTTTTTCCTCTAATATAATCAAAATTGCAAAAAAATTCAGATCTAAAACGATTTCGGAGAAAAATATAAAATAAAAAAGAAATTGTATTTTTATCCGAACCGGCTCTAAACCTAATAAATGATGGGCATTATTAAGGGCTACAATCCCTTGAAATTTCATGACCCTAACTCGATTTGTTTTCGAGTTATCATAAAAAGAATGTTGTTGACACACACACATACATACACACCCGCGCGGACATGTTTTTAAAACCTCATATTCGAACTCCTAAGGTCGAATTATGTCAAGATATGTCATAGAATGAAGTTCGAAAATTTTCTTCGCTACCAAGCTTCCTCTACATATGTGGAAGCAATATGATTGAGTCAATCATGAAGTAATGTTTCTGATATAAAAACAAGTTGATTGATAGATCCAACGGCTTAAAATGTCATAAAAAGTTGTTCAGGTCCGGGTTTATTCATTGTAATTGATTTTGATTGAAAAAGTTTTTAGAAATTCTTGAACCTTTTTAAGATTAGTATTTATATGTACATTAACAATGTACATTGTACAATCGAAATAAAATAAGGTAGAACTGAATTACGAGGTTCGTTGTGAAGGTCGGGCGTGTCGTTATTTGGTTTTTATTTATCCCGATGATACAATGGAAGGCCAATTATCTGAAAAAGGATCTTTGTCTGTAGCCCTATGAGCGAATCGAAGTCAAAGAGTAGCAACGAAAGCAACTTCGTTTTCAATGTCAGAGAGTGGCGCGATACCATATCCGCGTCCGATCGCACGGTTTAGAAAGCGACCTCCTATCAGCTCTCTTGAAGTACCTACATATTGAAAATGAAGTATAAGTCTCGGACTCACCACACTATTGACAATTTTCTGCTTATGCCAATACTTTTAAACTTTCCCTTTAAAAATATTTTTGAACTTCTTCGCCGCTTGGCTAAAATAATAAGTCCGACATCTCACCAAATCATAACATGTCGAAAAAATGTCTCAATGACTGATTATACAAGAATTCCAGAATACTTTGAATTCATTGGTTAATGATAACAGGGAACAAACAACAAGGTTGTACAAGGAATAAACAATAAGGATGAACAAGGAATAAACAACAATGATGAGCATGGAACATACAACAAGGATGAACAAGGAAAAGACAACAAGGATGAACAAGAAATAAAAAACAGGGATGGATAAGGAATAAACGACGAGGATGAACAAAAACCAAACGACAATCATGAATAAGGAATAAACAACAAGAATGAGAAAGGAATAAACAGCAAAGATGAACAAAGAATGAACAACAAGGATGAACAAGGAATAAACAAGGATAAACAAGGAATAAACAACAAGGATGAACAAGGAACAAACAACAAGGATGAACAAGAAAAGGAACAAAGAACGAGAATGAACAGAGAATAAAGAACAAGGATGAACAAGGAATAAACGACAAGGATAAACAAGGAATAAACAACAAGGATGACCAAGAAACAAACAAAAAGGATAAACTAGGAATGAACAACAAGGATGAACAAAGAATAAACAGCAAGGATGAACAAGAAACAAACAACACTGATAAACAGTCAGTCAAATAGTCAAGCCAGCTACAAAAATAAGCAAATTTCGTGAAGAATGCTTTTCGAAAAAGGCTAGAAAAAACGTGTTGACATAAAAAAAGAAAAAACAATTGATTCTTTCTTTAGTAGGGAAATTAATCTGGATTCAAATGAAGGATACAAACACAGTCTATTCACTCGAATTGTGCATGTCGTAGAGATTAAGGAGAATTGGGGTTTTACCTAAAAACCTAGGGAATTAGATATATAGCAGGAGTTTAAAAAAATCTTCCTTTCAGGTGTTACCTTTTCTATAAATTCCTGGTTCATTCAGGAATTTAGAACACTTTCACGTCATTTCTCTAAATTCCTAGGGCTTTTTGTGTGTTTATACAAATATAATTAGTCTTTATTTTCTTTTATAACTCCTTCATAGGTTACGATTAAAATACATTAAAATGCGTGATGGCTTCCCATAAACGTGTTTTTGAACTTGATTCTTGACGTTTGTAGTATTTGATGGATCAGAGTTGTGATAAATAATATGCGATCAACTTTAAAGTATTTTCATTCTAAACTCTAAACGAATTATATAAGACAAAGTGAAAACTAATTCTAAGCTCAAAATTCAGATTATTCTAAACACCTAAAAGTCTCCAAAAAATTTAGAGAATTGACCTCAAAATGTTCTGAATTCCTGAATAACACGAGTTTATTTTAGTTCAGCAATGATTCTATAATTAAGTATAAATCATTTATCAGTTTCCTAATTCCACCTACTTTTATGACTGTGTCTACGCATACCGAAATTTCGGTACGAATAGCTGCTTTCTTTCGATACGCATAACAATTTCATCGAAGTCTCTTGATTTCCTTTGAATTCTTCTAAATTTACTCCAATCATTCAATTAAATCAATTTTATCGAATTCATCTCATATCCCTTAAATTCCTCTTAATCACTCAGATTTTATTTCATTCATTTTTTAAATGAATTTTTTTGAATTCTTCTGAATTTGCGTGAATTCTTCTAAATTCACTCATTTCTTCTCAATTCAATGGATTAAATTTTTTTTTGAAATTCACCCTTAAGTTTTCTAAACTCACCTTGAACTTTTAGACATTTCATTAAATTCTTTTTGAATTTTCTTTGAATTCTTTGGAAATCTTTGGAATTCTTTTGCTTTTTTTATTCACCCTGAACTTTGTCAAATTTACCCTGAATTCTCTTGAATTTACCTAAATTTCTCTAAATTCACTCAATTCTACTTCATTCATTCGTTTCTTTTGATTTTTGAAATATTCTTTGTCAATTCATCTCTAAATCTTTCCAACTCGCCTTGAATTCTGTAGTATTTCATTAAATTCTTTTCGACTTTCCTTGAATTTTTTTTTGAATTCACTCTGAATTTTATGCAATCAATGAATTTAAGAAAATATTTTGAAATTGTTTTTAATTCACTTTAATTTTTATCAATTCTATCGATTTCTTCTCATTTCATTTAAATTTCTTAAAATTCACTCAGATTTTATTTTATTCACTGTTTTTTTTTTTAAATTTTTATTGGAATTTTCATTATAATTTTTTCAAATTTACCTTTAGGTCTTTCAAACTCACCCTGGATTCTTAGGCATTCTATCAAATTCTTTAAAATTTTTTTTCAGTTTTTCTAAATTCACTTCCAAATTAAATGAACTCAAGGAATTTTTAAAATATGTTTCCAAATTCGTCTTGAATTTTTATCAATTTTATTGAATTTTTCCCATTCCCCTTAAATTCCTCTTAGTTTACTCAAATTTTATTCTATTCGTTGGTATTAAATTTTTTTCAATATATTTCAATTCTGTTAAGTAATTTCCTTTGAATTTTTATAAATTCCTTCTGAATTCACCCGAAACTTTTTTAATTTAACTTGGAAGGTTTTGAATTCACTCTGAATTCTCAAGATTTTATCCGGAATTCGTTAAAATTCACCTGGGCTTGTTATAAATTTCATCGAATTTTTTTGAATTCTTCGGAATGCAAAAGAACATCAATGCACATTAGTTACTTTTTGATTAGAAATCAGTCACTTTGGTCACTTTTTCGGTTTGAATAGGTCACTTTTTTCGTTTTATTCAAGTAAATTAAGCTGTGGCTGCCCTGTAGATAAGAGTGAGAATTGCCTATGTTTTATATTTAATGAATTTAATTTTAAGTTGTTGTTTAAAAAAAAAAGATTTACTTTTTAAAAAGCTAAGCCATACCAAATGATTTTAATGAATAGATCTGAAAATATAATGTTTATGTAGGTGAAGAACAATCGAGAAATATGCACTTGAAGATAAAAAATTATGTACACAAGGTGTGTTAATTGTGAGCATAATTACGTAGCGGTAGATGCAATGCGTTATACATAGAAAGAAATTATAGGTTAACAGCACTCATGATTACGAGGATGTATAACTTTCTAGAAAATCAGTTGGATTTCTAATTTGTGTTCCCTTTCGCAGTTTATGAATGGTGATTATAATAAACCGTCTTTGGTCTCATTTTTTTAATAAGGTGATTCGCATTGGTACTTGAAAAAGGTAAAAAGGAGTTTTGAGGGCAGAGTGAATCGAGGCTCCTCATTACGGGATTCGATGAAAAATGAAAGGAAAGAAAGTCCATTGGGCCTAGAAAGAATTTAATATTCATTTAATAATCATGTGTCTATAAAAAACCATCTGCAGATGCTTTTTATAGACACTTATTTGTCCTCCAATTTCAGTTTTATTTAACCATATGCCATGATTATCATAAAAAAAGTAAATAAAGAAGGTAGAGGTTTATTTCGATATCAAATTTTAACATTTAATTGAACCGTTTTTCAAGTTCGAAAACTGAATCATTTGATCGATTTCGTTAGCAAAGAGATTTAATTTAACCCAATTATTTGGTAAGCAATTAAACTCAATTTCTGAAGAGGAAATTTATTGGCAGGGAAGTTTAATCTCCTGGTAGATTCTCGAGTGAGTTTCTGCGTGAATATTTGATTCGACTTTGATTCTCTTACTTTTAGCAGAAATAAGAATATGCTGAACTTTACGAGATAATCTTCGTCTAACAGAAGGAGAAAAGCATTATTCAATAAAGATTCTTATCCTATCAACGATAAACAATTTAACTTCTAACATTATCAAGTCCAAAAAATAGATATCCGCAAAAATGTTTGAAGTGTGGGAGTCCGATAAATCTTTAAACCCCTCAAATTTTGACTCCAGGAGGATAATAATAATTTCTTTAATAATTTCAACAGTATAAAGCAACAATAAAATCTCAATGACAAATTTGAAAAATGTAACTTTTGAAAAAATAATAAGAGTTCCAATCGTCAACCTTTATTTGTTTGATGCAGATTGAAGACAATTAGAAAAAAGTAAGTTTCAAAAATTATTGAAACCAATTTAGTCTTTCGAGAAAAATCAGGACCACGTATTTTTTTCAAAAAGTTCAGAAATTATTACAATTTATTTCAATTTTATTCTCTTTCATCAAGCAGCATTCATAATTTATAATCCAGTTCTACTGATATTTAATTAACTGGAATTTAGGTAAAGTTACATTGAAGTCATTTACAATTTCTCAGAATTTATTTCGAATTCATCTTAAATGCAGTACAATTTGAATTCAATAAGGACTGATTTTCTTGAATTAATTTTTAATTCTAGAGAATTCAAGTGATTTCACCTTAAATCCAATGAAATTCACATTAAATCAAGTGAATTCACTGAAATTTACTTTAAATAGTAGGGAATTTATTTAAATTCACTTGTATTGTACTTGACTTCACCTTATATTTAACTTAAATTGAGCGGAATTTAGTTCAATTCACTTGATTTCACTTGACTTAAGATATGAATCAAATTTGAACTTGAATTCACTTTGCATTCAGTTCCATTGAGTTAAAATTATTTTGAATTCAACCTTGAATTCACTTATCATTCACTTGAATTCATTTCGAATTCACTTTGAATTCAGTTACATGCCGTCAATTATAATTCAGCTGAATTCTTTTTAAATTTACTTTAATTCATTATAATAATAATTAATAATTAAAAGCTGTGAAATATCTGGAAAATATGAGAATTTAAATTTAGAACATAAGGGATGGAAAGTATTTAATTATTTTCCAAATTCAACCTCATCATAGCCTTTTAAAAAATGTGTCTCTGATAGTGAATACTCAGAATAAAGTTTGAGTATTATGTATATCTGTAAAAATGTTTCATTTTTTTTTGTCAATCAATTGTTGTTTAATTGTGAAAAATTTCAAAATCTTTATTTCACATCATTTCCTTAGCGATTTGTTGTACTTTTTTCATTACAATTTTATGGAATGCTAAACCGTCCTAACTCCATCAAAATTTCCATTACATTATACTCGTAAAATGCATACGTAGCGCTATTTATTTTTTACCATAGTGGTCCTTAAACTGATCCTCCAAACTAAAAAATAATAATTATCTCAATCTGTTGTAAATTATTCTCATAAAAAGGTTTTTCGTCTCTCCTGTAAAATTAAGTTCAATGGAGTTAAGCGGTTTTAGTTTTACATATCTCAATTACATGTTGCATTCACTTGAATTCTCTTCAAGTCATTGAATTTCACTTATATATGTAATTCACTTTATTTTGATTACTCAAATAATCCAGTTGTTAAAAAAATAGTTAAAAATAAACGCGCTTCTAAATTTACCGGAATCTATTTTAGTTTTAATTTTTTTTAAATTAACATCAAGGTGACGTGAAAACTTTCTTGCTGCTAATGTTATTTTCCTGGCTCACTTGATCCTATATTAATATTATTAAAGCATTAATCTTTTTTGTTTCTGTAAGGTGCGGTCAAATAACTAAAGCATGACATTTTGAAGAAGTAAATGGAGCAATGACATCGTAAAATTTTTTTCAAAGTAACGGTAATATTTGCGAGCGCAAAAAAGAAATATTCTTTCTGCAAAGCATGAGACAGAAAGCGTATCTCGGATCGAGCGGATCGAAATCGATTATGTCGATTCAAAACTCGGTCGACGATTTCGTTCAAGCATAGAGGAAAAGGCAGTAAAATCGGAAATGTATGTGCAGAAATACAGCTGAAATAGGCAATATACTTGTGACTATAGTGTGAATGTGTGTCAGTCACTGTCGGCGTTACCTGTGGGCGACATGTCTTTCCGAAAGAGTCAAAAAAAAAATGGAAAGGTGTAGAATTACACGGAACGAGGGTCGCCACTTACATTGGTGCGCGACAGCATTCTGTCGAGTATTATATACAATGACTTGAGTCTGTATCAGTAAATTCTATATGTATAGTCGGCATTCACAGGGGTCGATCAACCGGTATTTCTCGGTTGTTTAGAAAGTGATATCCCAGGTGTTTTCGATTTTTGACATTTCCTTTTTTTCTCCATCATTCAAAAGACTCTTTTCGTCCGAAATTGCATGAATAGCTCATTAAAAATTATTATTGGCGTGCCCCTCGGGGTATTAGGGACAAAAAATTAGAGCAGGCGGCAGGCACCTACAAAAAAAGGTTTCGTAGCCTTATTTACCCTTATTTCCTCTCTCCATGAACTAACTTCCTTCCTCATTTCCCTAATTTCCCCCCTTTCCATCCCTTCCCACACTTGCCTCATTCTCCTTGCCCCACCCCTCTTCCCCTCATTTCTCCTCCTTTCCCTCCCATCCCCTTATTCCAATTTTTTCTCCTCCTCTAACTCCCCAACCCTCTTCTCACATCCCCTCATTTTCCCTCACTCACCATCACATCATCTCCCTTTCACTCCCCTCACTTCCTCACACTTCCAAACTACTCACTTTCTCTTCCATCCCCTCCCCGCACTTCCCCTTATTTTCCCCCACCACCCCTCATTTCCACTTACATCCCCTTGTACGACGGACTGACACCCGACCGAAACCAAAAGGATTTCTGCCCGGGGCTACGAAACCCTACAAATGGAAAGTGAATTTGAATCATAGAAGGTTTGATTTTAAGTCAATCTTCAATCTTAGTATTCTTTACATTTTTATGTTTTCACTTGATATTTCTTAGTTTTAATGACATTGTGAATGATGAAGAGTTTCTTGAATATAAATTGTGTGAATATCACCTTTCACTCTTTTTAATTAACAACTTTCACAGATTCACATTTCATTTTTATTAATATTCGAAAACACTTATACTGAAGTAACTCATTGTCAGTAAGAGCAAAAGATAATTTTTGTTGTGGGTAGATTTCTACATGAGGTGTGATTTTTATAGTCGTGTGAATAAATCACTCAAAAAACCCCGAGATTTTAAAATCCTAAGATCAGAGAGAAAAAAGCTCGCGATTTTTCTGTAAAGTGAATATGTTGAGTTTGGTAGCATAGACTAAAGACATCAATATCCCCCCCCCTTTATTAGTGAGCCACAAGCTCCCATTTTCGCATGGAAATAGCAAATGCAAAAAGAAATATTGAAGTTATCTGTCGTTTGAATTTCCTTGATATGTAAGGTTAAGATCGTCACCAAACAATAGCGAATAATGTCTCTGTATAATCCATTATTTAAGTCAAAGGGTAAGCACTGCGTATGATTTTAGCGGCTATGACATTTATCGTAAAAATTAGGTAATTTCGAGTGTATGCATATCGTTGTCTGAAGGTACGTTTTTTCACAAGGTGAGGATGTAATTTCTATATTGTGTCACCAAATATCAGAGAAAACACTTCACAAAGCCAGTGTTATTGGTAACCAATCTGTTGAATCCGATTTTTAAGGATTATTCAATGCTGAGCCAGCCTGGCTCACTATTAGAGTTGTCATAATTAAGGACGTTGGATAAAGGGGACTTAGAAACTTTTTTGGTTGCCCCCAATCCTGAACGCAGCCCTGAACCCATTAATATTTTCGGAAGTAGATTGTAGAATAAATAGACAAAACTCATCAAGAATTCGGGGTCTGATGAAATCCTGGAATCCATATAACGTAAAATACATCGCGTTTTTTATGAGAAAATGTATATTTTGATAGAAATAATTATTTTATGAAACGTTGAGATCAACACCGAGCAGACAAATCCCGAGAAAGAGATGGCGAGTGTCAAACACACGTGAATTCAGTCATATTTTGCAGATACAGCACCGACACTGAATAAAAAAACGCTCTGTATAGCATCCTTCACAAGTTAAACTTCAGAATTATGAAGCGAATTTTGCGATTCAATGCGAAACAAAAGTGAAAATACTTCCAAATTTGTTGAGAACTACGCGACGGAAGATGACAGATGAAGAAGCAAGACAAACCGATCTAGCAGCGCGTTCACAAGGCGGTAGCGGACACTTTTTGTGCTAAAATGATAAAATCGCATATTACCCAGAGAATCGCGGTCGGTAATTTATCTTCTTCCTCAAAACTAATTATCGGAACATATAAATAAAAACTAACAATTTTCGTTATAAACATGCATCCTGAAATTATTTTTTGCAGAAACACAAACATGAGATACTATTTATAAAGTTATTTACTAAGTACACAAGTCATTTGTGAATGCATACATTTACGAAGTTTAGACAATTATTTATTGCTAACATCACAAGTCACTTTCCTTTAAAAATGAATAAATTTCCCAACCTTGTGAAATTATTTATTTATAAATACACAAGTCTTTGCTCTTTATGAATAAATATTTTTACCAAATTTGCGAAATTATTTATTACGAAATTCACAAGTCCATTTCTCATAAACAAATGAATTCCCTGAGTTGTCAAATTATTTATTGCTAATTTCACATGTCACTCTCGTTTCATAAATAAATAAATTTCCCAACCCTGTGAAATTATTTTTTTATAAATTCACAAGCTTATTTTCTTCATAAATAAATAAACTTACCAACTTTGCGAAATTATTTACATACCATATAGATTCACAAGTCTCTATCCCTCATAAATAGATGAATAAATGAACTTAACAGCTTTGCGAAATTATTTATTTCTAAATTATTGGTAAGTTTATTTATTAATGAAGTAAATTCGCTTGTGATTTTAGAAATAAATAAATTCGCAAGGTTAGTAAATACATTTAATTATTGATTCATAAAGGAAAGAGACTTGTAAATTTATAAATTCGCAAAGAACGAAGATTTGAGTATTTATAAATAAATTATTTCACAAGACGAGTCAATTTATTTATTAATAAGGGAAATTGAATTTTGAAGTTAGCAATAAATGATTTGACAACTTAAGGAATCTATTTGTTTATAAGAAATGGACTTGTAAATTTGGAAAGAAATAATTCCGCAAATTTGGTAAATTTATTTATTTATTTATTCTTAAAGAACAAAGACTGGGTATTCATAAATAAATAATTTCGCAAGGTTGGGAAATTTATTTATTTGTAAAGGAAAGTGACTCGCGAAGTTAGCAATAAATAATTGTCTAAACTGAGTAAATTCATGCACTTATAAATAACTTGTGAACTTAGTAAATAACTTTATAAATAGTATTTTATCTTTGTATTTCTGCAAAAAATAATTTCAGGTTGCATGTTTATCACAAAAATTGTTAGTTTTTATTTATATATTCCGATAATTAGTTTTGAGAAAAAGGATAAATTACCGGCCGCGATTCTCTGGTTAATCTGCGATTTTATTATTTTAGAACAAAAAGTTTCTGCTACCGACTTGTGGACGTGCTGCTAGATCGGTTTCTCTTGTTTCTTCTTCTGTAATCTTCCGTTGCATAGTTCTCAAAAAATTTGGAAGTATTTTTCACTTTTGCCTCGCATTGAATCGCAAAATTCGCTTCTCAATTGTGAAGTTTAGTTTGTGGAAGGATGCTATACAGAGCGTTTTTTTTTAAGTGTCGGCGTTGTGTCTGTAAAATATGACTGAAGTCAAGTGTGTTTGACACTCGCCATCTCTTTCTTGGGATTTGTCTGCTCTGTGTTGATTTCAGCGTTTCAGAAATCGAATATTTTTTATCAAAATATTAATTTTCTCATATAAAACGCGATGTATTTCACGTTATATGGATTACAGGATTTCATCAGACCCCGAATACTTGGTGAGTTTCGTCTATTTGTCCTAAAATTGCCTTCCGAAAATAAATTTGGGGTCAGGGCCGTGTTCATAGTTGGGGACAACCAAAAAAATTTCCAAGTCTCCTTTACCCAACGTCTTTAATTTTTTATTGTCATTAGTGAGCCATTTAAAAAATGTTCCATATTGACGACAAAAGTGAATACGAAAAAGAATTACTGGATGGCGCTAGGTTCGAACACTATTCTTCTTTGTCGATTTACCCGGCTCACTGATGACGTTCAAATATTTTTTTTTTTCACATGTTTAATTCTTTTTGAGGCACTTGTGGGAAAAAATGATGGGTGAGACAAAAAGTGTAAAGTACGTAGAATATGAGTCTACGCATATCAACTTTTTCCGCACCAACAGTCTCTTTGAGTGCTATATGTAGTCCTTACAATATGTAGTCCTAACTTAGGCATTGAAAATCCAACTCTTTAATCTCATTTTTTTCCATTTGGCATTAGCGTTATTATCCCAAGCTTCCGCCAATGTTAGCTCAAGACAGGTGGCCATTCTTGAGCCAGTTCAAAACCAATGGTTACCAGTATTGGGCCATTCTTGAGCCAATAGTCAGCATGTGCGATTTCCCACTGGGAAGCAGATAAGGTGACTAAGAATTGTATGTATGTATGGGTGAAAATCAAAAAGTTAACAATATCATGTCTCTGAAATATTATACGCTTGCGTTTGGAGGAATAATTTCTTTGATTGCACGATTTTATGAAGCCTATTTTTTGCCACAATAGCCTATAAAATAATTATTTTTACTTTACTCGGTATAAAACAAATTCGATTAAATATGAGCAAATGTCAACCGGTAACGTGTACCTTACTATATTTTTTCATATTTATGGCGATATATCTTTTATAAGAAAGCTCAAAATAATATTATCAATATACGTATATCTTCAGAACAAATTGTAGAATTCGAAAATAAAACTTTTTTGTTGTTTTTGATTAAAATTGCAGAATATTAAATACTATTTGGATGTCTCCGAGTTTTTATGTCAGCCAGTAACAAAACAGTTTTTCATTAATTGTTTGATGTAAGAGTTTAATTTCTCCACTGAAATTGATTCACAGTTGAAGATTATTGAATATACTTCAGGAGGGCAAAACTTAATCAAATATAAAGTATTGTTGTTACAAGTAATCAATTTATAAGATAGGAAAGGAGCAAAAATCAAAAGAGTGTCATCCATAACGTCATCCATCATCAATAACACGTATTTAGTAATACAGGAAGTATATTTTGAACGTGGGCGTATGCAAAAAATATTAATAAAAATATGTACTTTTTACCCGCAAAACAATTTATTGATAGGTTACTTTTGCGTCAAAATATACTGTAAAGTAAAAAAAAATTTTTTGATAACCCTGTCATCCGGCAACACAAAATTTATTTTCATTAAGTGAAGTTGGTTGCAAGAAGGAAAATAATAGACCCTATCATTTTTTGACTAAAAAATAATTCCAAATAATCTCAAAGTAATATTTTATTTTTATTATAATGTCTTACAACATTATAGTGACTTGAAAACTTATAATACTGACAGAAAAACATAAAAGTATTAAACTGATTGGCGATCTATTAAAATCAATTTTTTTATTTGCGAAGTAAGTTGCTTTCCTGTAAAAATATCTGCTCACACTTTTTCATGGGCAAAGGAATTTCAGTCTAAAACTCCGAAAGCTTAGAATAGCAAACTTCCAGACAAAACCAGAAGCACGAAAAAGCCAAAAAAATACGAATTGTATTCTTATTATTACCGGCTTTATCATTTAAAATGTAAATAAAAACCAAACTATACCTCAACTTACCTGTACAAAGCCTGTAAAAGCAGATGTAATTATTATTCGGACACAAGAAATATTTTCAATGATTTGAATGGAAATTTCAGCATTAAATTGAAAAAGTGAAATTAGGGACTACTTCTTCATCTCGCTTATTATTATTTTTACACTCATTGTGATTATTATAAATAGAAATAAAATTCTGATGTTGTTCCGAAATACTTAAAAAAAATATATTAAAAATTGAATCATTACAACTTTTTGATTTTCACCCGTATAATGATTCGCTTTCTCTGAAATAAAAATCTTTTTAGCATAAGAAAAGTGTGCCTTTTCTCATGTCTGAGGGGTCTAGAGCATCTTGGATAAGAGAGACATTGAAAAGTGATTTCTACAGAGCCTACTCAGTTGTCCTCAGTTCACACGTGAAGCTTACATGAATTGTGCCGGCATATAATTCACTGTTCTCACAGCTCGGATGGAATTGCACATTCTTCGTTACATGCCCTTGGAGTTTACAGACTGTCGGACTATTTGTCATCTGAGTGTTTCTTTTAACTTAAGAGAGTGCAAAGAGAAGAGAATGCTTCTTCTTAAACATACTCTGTCCATAAAAGGCTTGTGGTTTCATATTATACGGACAAATTTCAGAAATGAGACAGTCCATTATGTTTTTAGCACGGAAAAAAGTGGATAGTCAGATTCACTTATTCATCTTGTTAATTTCAAGTTTACTTGTTCGCATTGTACAAGAAACAATTCGAATAGTTTTTGATACAGTATGAGATAGTGATTTGGAAATATACAATACCTAAAGTCATTATCATACCGAATTGTATAAAGAAAGATTACTAAAGGAGGCAGCTTCAATAACTATTTGAAATAGTACAGTTGAACATGTAAGCTTTTTTAAATAACTAATTTTTATAGTAAGAAAAGAATTGTGAGTTTGACTTTTGCAAGTAAGCACGATCTCCTTTTTTGCATTGCAATAAGTGCTGCGCGAGGTTGTCAGATTTACTATTCGAAATGGTAAACATGTATGCCGAGTTAAAAAACAGATTTTACTAGAAGTCATTGTAAGATATACTTTTCCGAATCGCACTAAGTTTTAACAGTACAATTTTGGGTAGTAATGCTGCAAACTAAAATGATAAGTACAGTGGCATAACTAAAAACCTTGAGGCCCCCTTCGCAAAATTTTTAGGAGGTCCGATTAAAATTAAAAGAGAAGACCGATTTATAATTTACTTAGCAGTAAAACAATTTTTCCAATAAATTTAAATATAAAAGCCCAAATAGTATAGTATTTTCAGCATTTTTAGCATTGTTCTTTATTTTAATTAAAATTTAATTACACTATTGGCGCAAGCTCACAGCTATACAGTAAGCTATATGGTATTTTGTCATAAATCAAGATACTTGTAAAATGTTTCATCTATACAATCAACCATAAGTGGACCTTAGACTGAATAAAGTCTCGTAAAAATGCAAATAAATCCCTCACTCCGTACGTAAATATTGTACAAAAATTAACAGAGTCATATTTTTGAATTCAATTATTTTCTTACTTTATTTTCTACTTATGATATCTTTTATTTTCTAAAACATTAAAAATGTTGAAGATCGCATTTCATTAAGCCAACTAGGTTCAAATATCGCATTATTTGAAAGAATTTTTTTTAGTAGAATGGTCGGAAATGAATGCTTTCATCTTTAGAGCTTCAACATTTGAAGAGACATAAAAAATTATTATTGAATATTGCCAGTAAATAACCTCCTATAAATTAACTTAAATTATTTCAGTTAATTTGAATTAGTTTTAAATGAACGGAGATGATTATAAAATAAAATAGAATTTCGAAATCAAGAAATTTTCTTTGTAAACAATTTTTTAACTCTCATTTCTCAATAATATATACAAAAATATTTTTAAATATGTACGATTAAAAGATTTAAATTCAAATCATTTCATAATACATTTAAATTACTAATAATATGTGTACTATGCGAGTTAACACCCCTTAAGAAAATGTTTTACCCAAGTTTGTTACAAAATGTTACCTTTGTAAGAGATCAATCTCAAAATTTTTAATTAAACGCTTCTTAACCCACCGATTAGTATCTAAAATGTGTAAAAAAAATTAACGATAAAACAGAGCCCGACACATATATTTCATAGTTGACCCCGGCTTTCTCAGGGAAAACTCTTGGTGGAAAGTTTGTCAGAAATATCTAAGCGATTCGATAGTTCAGTTGGTTAGTGCGTGCGCTAGGTTTAGGTTTAGGTAATACTCGAATAAGGCAGGGTTCGAATCCTTAGCGGGTGCGATTTTTCAAAGCGTTTGAGCGATTATATGTGTCAGTGACTGTGCGCGTAACTGTGTAATCAGAAACGTAAATTAAGTGCAGTAATCATATATAAAATAATTTTGTCTTTTTAAATCCATCGATTTTCACATCTAATCTAATCTACTAATAATACTTAATCTAATCTACTTATAAATCGACTACAGCGTGCGTATACAATGAGAAATCGGCAACTTACTCTTCTCAGTAGTTAGGCTTACTATGTACATGAAATAGTAGCACTTCCTTTAAGGAAAATAAAATTCTGTGAGGAAAATAATAGTTGATTACCCTAATTATTATTTTTCTACTGAAAGTTTCCCAATGTTGACTTTCCTCTGACTCTTTTTTTATATTTAAAAAAAAATTTAGTTGGTCAATTATTTGTTAAACTTGTTTCATTTGTGAATACTATACTCTCTTCGTTGGCTCATTCAATTAGATTTTTCAGTGTTCAGTAGTGTTCATTACAGTGTATAATCTATCTAGATCAAAAATTATATGGATGTAGTTAAAAGTTGCTTAAAACATAGGATTTAGAATGATGTGATTTTGAATATATATTTTTTTGTGGAATCCTTCAGTCTTGAAGATTTACAATTGAAAACTCTTGAATTTTAAAGATGTATGATTAAAAATCCTTGAATTTTGCTGGGCTCGAAGATCAAAAATCAAGAGTTTTCAATTCTAAATTTTTCAAACTGAAGAAATTTCAAATGAAAATAGTCAAAATTACAGAATTTGTTATTGTCAAACTTGAAACTTGCATAATTTTAATTGTAAATTTTTTAAATTGAAAATTTTCCAATATTGAAGATTTAAAATTCAAAGTTCTACAATTCTGTAGTTACAATTGAAAATTCTTGAATTTTGAAAATATATAATTTCAAATTATTCAATTTTCAAGATTTATATTTTAAAGGAATGTAATTTTGAACGCTTTTTCCTCAAATAGTTTAATTTTGAACATTCACAATTGGAAGTTCTTTAATTTTAACAATTTGCAAATTTAACATGTTTCAACCTTCAAGATTTTTAATTGAAAATTCATTTATTTGGAATGTTAACAGTTTGAAATGATATAATTTTGAACGTTTTTTTTTTGCAATATATAGTCCATTTTTGAAACTTTAAAATTTAAAATTCTACACTTTTGAATACATGCAATTGAAGACCATCCAATATTTAATTTGTAAGGTAAAAAATGATACAATCTTGAAAGATGTTTTTTGAAAAGTTCAATTTTAAAGATTTAAAATAAGAAATTATAAAATTATAGAATTAAAGATTCATTAATTTGGAATGTTTACAGTTCAAAAGGATGTAATTTTGAACGTTTTTTTGGAATATATAGTTCACTGCTGAAGATTTACAATGAAAAATTCTTCAAGACCACGTGAGCGTAACCTCAATTTTTTTTCGCATTTTTTTTTAAAACCAATTTACGCTTACACGAAACACGAAATCGAGTTGAAAATTTCGAAAACTGAATAAAAAGTACTAAGAATCGTTTGCCTGTTCCTACACTTTTATAATTATAAAAAAAAAATTTCAGAAATTTTTTTAGGACTTTTAATTGAAAATTCATTAATTTGAAATGTTTACAGTTTAAGAAGATGTAATTTTTCAGCTACCCCAATTTTTCGGGACGACTAGACACAGCCAACTTTAAACATTTTTTGGCATATGTAGCTTCATTTTTAGGATTTACAATGAAAAATTTATCAATTTTGAATATTTGTAATTGAAGGCTCTTAAATATTTAATGTATATAATAGAAAATGATTCAATTTTGAGTGCTCATTTTGAAGATTTAAAATCGAGAATTGTTCAATTTTATAGATTTGGAATTGTAAATGCTTCAATTATGAACAGTAAAAATGACAGCGTTGATTTATTTTTTGGAAATTCTTAAAATTTTTTATATATGTAACATATGTTTCCGTAGATAAAAAAAAGTTTTGCAGGAACTTTAAGTTACTTCAGTCAGTTATTGAAAATGCAACGAGTTACTATTTTCATGGAGTAACTGTAGCTGCAATTGTTACATCTTTTTAAGGGAGGGGGGGGGGGGGGTAAGGTTAATTCGGTGAAAAAAGCATATTTTCAAGGATTTTTTTTACGCTACAGACAATGCTAGTTTATTTAATTAATTTTAATATCATAAAACAACATTTGAAGAATATTTTATAAAATTTTCAAAGAAAAATATCAAGTAATAAGCCATTGGCAGCAAATCTTTGGAAGCGCCTCGAAAAAAAGTTGTTCTACGGTGACGGCTGTAATTCATCACTGGATCATCTGAAATCAAAAAATCAAAACTTTTTTATTAGTTTATAAGTTTCTCGAGGTAACGCTGTCGAATTTCTTTCTTTTTATTAATTTTTCAATTGTTGGTAACACTTGGAAGTCAAAAACCCGATTTTTGCTAGAAAAAATCAGCAAATTTGTTATTGTAGATTTAATAATAATTAGAAGAAAAAAAAGCTCGACAGCGTTACCTCATAACTCATCTCATCGGCAATTTCTAGAGCATCTTTTTGCTCTTGTCTACGTCGAATTCTGCCTTCTTTGCTATTACGTGACAGGAAGGTATACGAAACTGAGGGGGAGCAACGGACTCTTAAAAACTCCATATCTCTGTTAATTTTGCTCCGATCGGTCTGAAATTTTTACACAGTATTCTTAAGATGTTGTACATTAATGTGAAAAAAAATGTCAAAAAAAAGTTTAAAAACCTCCCCCCCCCCCTCAAAGAACTTCCCCAACACTGCATCTAAATTTAAATTTAAATGATCCTAAAGTCGGATAGAAGATATTGTTATGTCGATCTAACATAACATATGTTTCCGTAGATAAAAAAAAAGTTTTGCAGGAACTTTAAGTTACTTCAGTCAGTGATTGCAAACGTAACTAGTTATTATTTTCACAAAGTAAGTGTAGCTGTAATTGTTACATTTTTTTAAAGGACCTCCCCAACACTGCATCTAAATTTGAATTTAAATGATCACAAAGTCAGAAGATATTGTTATGTCGATATAACATGATGAAAATTTGATATTACAATTCAAACTAAAAAATTTCCATTTAATCCAAACAACTTCAAGTGTAAACAGAATTTTATGAGATGTCAAACTGATGTATATGCTAATAAACTGCCACATTGACACAATATAAAAAGTTACGGGACAAAAAACACGCGAAAAACTAGCGCAAATATAGGAGCTTCAATAAAGACAAAGTGAAGAATGAATTTGAAGATTATTATTATTAATTGATTTTACTACAAAAATAATCACGTAACAAAAATCACTCGTGTGTTTTTTCTGTAAATTCTAATTTACATGTTCACCAAGACTTGTTTCCCATATGCCTGTTGCTTTTAAAGATAAGAAAAATTTAAATTTCCTCAACAGCTATGAAAAATCTCTCGAAAATAAACTTTTTGCTAATTTCGAGCCGTAAAACTAGTCAGGTTCGTTTCTTCTACTGGGAACTCCTGGGCATAAGTGTACTGAAGGGGACTAATGAAAACCTTATTCGTGCCGGTTTCCGGTCAAGTACATATATAAATAAAAACAGACCGGGTCGAAAGTAAGAAGCAGTACACTTGGCTTGCGGGAGAGCCGCGAAGGAGGTAAAGGAAAGCTACGAGCCGCAGTTTACGGTACTTTCGAGTCGATCATAAAAGCGTTTCTTGCCATTATATACATCGTGTAGCATAGGCGTGGTCTCCTTTTTGCTTATTGCTTACTGTTCAGTATGTGCGCACGCAGTTTTGGATTCAGTTCAATTTTAAGCCCGATGCCGAAACACATGCTCTATTGCGAATACTGGATTATCCAGAGGAGAAACGAAGTCTCATTGAAAGGACCATTTGAAAAGAGATCCCAAACTCATACGGACAGTAATGGTTAAGTGTCCAACATGTATGCACGTAGTTTTAGAAACAATTCAATCTTAAGTCTGATGCCGAAACACATGCTCTATTACGAATACCGCATTATCTAGAGGAGAAACGGTCTCCTTGAAAGGTCTCTTTGAAAAAAGATCCCAAACTCATACAGGCGGTAATGGTTAATTGTCCACCATGTGTGTACACTGTACGCAGTTTTGTATTCAGTTAAATTTTAAGCCTGATGCCGAAAGACATGCTCTATTGGGAAAACAGGATTATCCAGAGGAGAAACAAAGTCCACTTGGAAGGTCCCTTTGAATAAGATCTCAAATTTACACAGGCGGTAATAGTTAGTTTTCCACCATGTGTGCATGCAGTGTTAGATACAGTTAAATTTTTAGCCCGATTCTGAAAGACAAGCTCTATTTGGAAAACCGGATTATCCACAGGAGGAATAAAGCCTCTTTGAAAATAGATCCCAAACTCGTACAGACAGTAATGATTAAGTGTCCAACATGTATGCACGTAGTTTTAGAAACAATTCAATCTTGAGTCTGATGCCGAAACATGTGCTCAATTACGAATACCGCATTATCTAGAGGAGAAACGGTCTCCTTGAAAGGTCTCTTTGAAAAAAGATCCCAAACTCATGCAGGCGGTAATGGTTAATTGTCCACCATGTGTGTACATTGCACGCAGTTTTATATTCAGTTCAATTCCAAGCCTGATGCCGAAAGACATGCTCTATTGGGAAACCAGGATTATCCAGAGGAAAAACAAAGTCCACTTGGAAGGTCCCTTTGAAAAATGATCCCGAACTCATACAAACGGTAATGTTTCTCCTGTATTTACCTTCTCTTTTTTCTTTACTTAGTCTTTTTTACGGCCACTCGGTTACTCATAGTATTCATAAATTCCCTTGCGCAACTTTGTAAGAGGTATACAAGTAAGTTATTGTGGTGCGAGAAGTAGATTGTGTACATTTGTTGCTTTCGATTCGAGCGAGAAAAAGGAAAGGGTTGTTGGCTCAAGGATCCGAGGAAGCGGAGTGTGCTATAAAGCAAATCGAGAGTGGTTCATAATTTTTCGATTTTATAGTTTTTTTTCGATAAGGGTGAATTATTATATTCTCGTTGTTGAGGTTCTCAGGTTTTCACTGGTCTCGATGTAATATACAGTATTACTAACTTTTTATGTGGAACAAGATCCTCTTTTAGCTTCACTGGGAATCGAACCCTGGTGTTTCGATTAAGTAGTCACATCGACAGGCAATCGAAAGACCTGGGTTCAATTCCCAGCTGTGCCAAAATATTATCTTTATCCACAAGAAATGTTAGTAATACTGGATAGAACTTCGAGATAGTACGAAGTGGATGCTATGAAACTGAAAAAAAACCATCAAAAAAGTATCTTTCTGAAGAAAAAAATATCCTCAAAAATAGATGAGTATTAAAATAGTAACATTTTTAAATGAGTCAAAAATTAGCTTTCCAAATAAAAAAGTAGTGTAAGACTGCATCTAACAAGGATATGATCAGAATTGACATTTTTTTCTTAAATTTCATAAATTCCCTACTGATCTTCCATTGGATGACTAATAGTTTGCCAAAACATTATTTGCCAATGCCGACCCGTTCTCTAAAAAATCGACTTTTTCCAAATTCTTTTTCTATGGATTGAGATGTATACTTATTTAATTCTCACGTAAAGTTATGTAAAAATAAAATTTTTCCACCAGAAAGGATGAATTTTCGACAATACACTCAAATTTTCAACTGAATAGTTGAATTTTCAACTAAAATGATGAATTTTCAACAAAAAAGATGATTTCCCAACCATAAAGATTAATTTTCTACAAAAAAAGGATTTTCAACAAAATATAAAATTTTCAATCAAAGATATGAACTTTCAACTAAAAAGATGAACTTTCTACCAAACAGTTGAACTTTCAATCAAAAAGATGAATTTTCAACCAAGAAAAATTTGTAAGTCAATAAAGAATTACAGTTTCAATCAAACTGATGAAGTTTCAAGCCAAAAAGACGAATTTTCTACGAAGCAGTTGAATTTTCAACGAAAAAGTAAATTTCCACTAAAATAGTTCATTTTCCTCCCAAAAAATTTGAATTTTTAATACAAAAAGACAAATTTTTAACATAACAGTTGAACTCTCAACCAAAAAGACGAGTTTTTATATTTTCACAAATATATTATTGTTTAGATCATTACCTTTTTCTATTTCGAAAATTGGAATGATCTGAATAGATTGATTCTAAATAAACTTACAAACAGTAGAATTTTTAACCAATAAAGATGATTAGAAGAAATTTCTACCAAAAGAGATCAAGTTTTAAGCCACAAAGACAAAATTTATCAGAAGAGTTGAATTTTCAAACAAGAAAGATATTTCCGTCAAGAAAGAAAGACAATTTCAACCAAATTATTGAAGTTTCAAGACAAAAAGATGAATTTTCTACGAAGCAATTGATTTTTCAACACGAAAATATGAATTTTCAACAGAAAAGTTAATTTCTAACCAAATAGTTCAATTTTCCACCAAAATAGTTAAATTTGCAACCCCAAAAAAACGAATTTTCAACATAGCTGTTAAACTTTTAACCAAAAAAGACGATTTAAAGAAAAATCAGTTGAAATTCTAACCAAAAAGATGAATTTTCAAACCAAAAAGACGAAATTCAACTAAAATCATGACTTTTTAACAAACAAAAAAATCAATGGTCATGTATTAAAAATTCAATAAAAAAACGTCAATCTGTTTTTGAAAAATCAAATTTTCTCAAAATTTTCATTCTATGGATTGGAATGTTTATTTATTAAATTCTCTTGTAAAATTATTCAAATATAACATGTGATTTTAATATAAAATTCGCTTTTTTCTTGAACTTCAACTGTTGAAAATTCAACTACTAAAAATTAAAGAAAATTGAATTTTAAACAGTTGAATTTTCAATTGCTGAAAATATAAAAAAATTTTAATTGAATTTTCAACAGTTTAATTTTGAATATTGAACTTTCTTTTGTTTTCAACAGTTGAATTTTTTATTGGAAACAAGTTGTAAAAATGTTAAGTTTGCATAATTGCACATAAGAATTGAATAAATAAACATTTCAATCCATGAAATAAAAAAAGCCTTCTCATTTTGAGATTTTTTAAGAAACCCATCGACTGTTCTATTTTGATTAATTGATTGATTTTTTTTTGGATAGAGTAGTTTTCTCAGGCACACCTTTCTTTCCTTCTTCATTTTTTATTTAAAAAAAAAGAAATTTGTTCGTACGATCAATTTTATTTCACTTTACTGGAAAAAGCAGCAAAAAAGTAGCCTTACATTTAAAAAAGTAACAAAAAAATACCCTTGCCTAAAAAAGTATGAAACAAATAAAAAAGTGTGGAACTTCGAAGCCCGACTAGGAGATTAAGAATGTTAATGAAGAAAAACTTTTGTTTTTAAATTTATTTTAGACATTTTCAGTGACAACATTCGTACTGAATTTTATAAACTTCAACTTCAGTTTATCAAAAATTTCCTGACTCTTTCAGGTTTTCCCTGACATTCCCTGACTTTTCCTGACCAGTTTTCAATTCCCTGACTTTTCTTGACTTTCTGGAATTCCCTGACCTGTAGCAACCCTGAGTAAAACCAAAAACTTTTACATCGAGAACTTAGTGATTCATAATGTTTGACTCACTCAAGGATAACAAATTTTGGTGGGAATCATGCAGGAAAAGAGGGTTTTTATGAAAAACCGACAGTACTGGGCCACTATTGATTCAATGGTCCACATTGGCAATTTCCCTCTGGGTACTACTGTGTTTTGTGTTTTATAGATTATCTTTTTCTAACTAACTGTGAAACATCTTGGGAACATTTGAGAAGATCTTATTGACAAACGTACACTAGAAAAAAATTTACAAGTCTTCAGAAATAAATAACGGAGAGGTTTTCGATGATTGTTATTTTTTGAGCTTTTTATATATTTTTCTTTTTCCGGTTGATTTTGACGAATTGTTTTAATAACTCAGTAGTTTCCACTACAGAGAGAAAATGTTTAAAACTTAGAAGTGGTAAGAAGAAAAATACATAAACAGCAAAATTAAAAAATGTTCCTACTAGGGAAATTTCTATAAAATATCACTATTCGTAACCTCAATGCAATACTTGCAAATACCATGTCAATTCTACAAAAATTCCATTGTAATTTCTTTGAAATTCGCAGAAAATTTTGTTGAGAAAGTTATGAAATACATTTTAAGAAAATTCTTGGTTACTTCAGCAGAATTTTTTTAATTGGAGTACTATTAAAAGTTGAGTAATAACAGAAACATCCTAATAGTCCCATTGAAAAATGGAATTTAATCAGTTTTGTGATTTTAGAATATAAAATTACGGATAAACTTCCGATTAGGGTGTACCTCCAAAACCCATCAAACTACGTATACCTACGTATTTTGACGCGCTGATTACGAAAATGATAGTGAAAATTGGCGACTAGTCGATTTTCATGGTGAAAACCATGAAAAACCCATAAAAATCATGGTTTTTTGCGTTTATCTCAGTGAATATTGAAAATTTATAAAAAAGCTTCAAAT
>JAUMHM010000050.1:8197704-8235262 GCA_032362435.1 Melikaiella ostensackeni | reverse complement strand
CTTTATAAAATAATAAAAATCTCGCTTGAAATAGGAATTAAAATCCGTATAAATTTTGATCGCGTGCAGTTGGCAGCAGAATTGAAATGCAATGCTAAAGGATAGGGCACAGTTATACCACAATGAAAACACTAAAGCTAGCTCCAGGACAACCTTAATTCACTAATTAATCTCGACTTTATGTTGGTGACACTGCTGCTACGATATCGAAAGCACCATACCAACATAAAATCGAGATTGGATTAATATACAGGGCCTCCGATATCGTTAATTATTTTAGTACTTAAAAATGAATTCAACTTTGTTAGAATTAGGAATTAGCCCAGGTCAACAAAATACTTTCTGAATTTTACATGGGGAAGGGAGTTAAAAATCAAAATGTAAACGTTTTTTATCTAAATACTATTTAAAAAATCAGAATATCTAATTACCCAAACTAATGCCATCTCCTCTTTAATACTTCGGTGCCATACAAAATGTAAAAACATTCATGAAAATATTACTTACAGGATAAAGAGGAGCTCCATACTGAAAACCTCCGGGCATTATATTAGCGCCATAAACAAAATAACCTGGAGGAGGGAACGCATTCACCATCTGTTGCTGATGCTGAGTAGCGGTCTGCAAATATTGCAAAATATTCAATTCACAGTTTAAATCGATACCCGAAAATTTTACCCAACTAAAAAATAATACCTATTATCGAAAATATAAGCATTTTTTTAAAGACGAGTCTCTCTTTTAGATTAAAAAGTACGCGATAGGAATAACCGGAATAACAAATGACAGCAAAGTCTTCTTTAATAATTTGTAAACCATTTTCTCGTAAGATGAGTCTCCTTATACTACTTAGTAATTATTTTCTCGCAACTTACACAGGGTGTCTACTCAAATCCTGGGAAAAAATCCCTGACAATGCCTGGTTTTTTCCAGGTATTTCTAGATTTTTCCAGGCATAATTTTTCTTAACAGGGAGCCACTCAAGTTTCAAGTACTGCATTTTTTAAAGCAATCGACCCTACACCCTTTCAATTCAAAGCATTATATAATACTTGAAAAACCCAAATTTATTATCCACTTGTGAATGGTTAAATTTCAAGTAATCAACACAAAAAATCGTAATATGCATACAATTTCGCGACTTTATTATAAAAAACGTTTTTTCAGTCCTTGTAAATATCCGAATGAGTAAAAGAATTGGAGTAATTAAACTTTTTATTGAAAATTCATATTTTCGGCTTAAGAATTCCACTGTTTTGTACAAAATTCGTACTTTTTGCTTGAAATTTCAACATTTTGGTAGAACATTCAATTATATAGTTGAAAATTCAACTATTTGCTTGAAAATGAACTTTTTCGCGGAAAAATCATATTTTCGGGTTGGAAATTCAACTCTTTTGTTGAAAATCCGTCTTTTTTGTTTAAAAATATAACGCTTTTGGTAGAAATTTCATCTTTTTTGGTTACAATGCAACTGTCTGGTTGAAAATTAATTTGTTTTGGTTGAGGATTCAATTATATTTTTGAAAAATCGCCTTGGTTGAAATTGATCTTTTTTAGTTAAAAATTCAACAATTTTGTTCAAGTCATCTTTTTGGCTTAAGAATTCAAATATTTGGTTGGAAATTAACTTTTTTGTTAAAGATTCATAGTTTCAGGTTCAAAATTTAACTGTTTTGTAGAAAATTCGTCTATTTGGCTTGAAAATTCAACAATATGGTAAAATATTTTTTCTTTCTTGACTGAAACTTCATGATTGAAAATTTTACTCTTGTTGAAAATTCGTCTTTTTGGTTAAATATTCATCTCTTTTGGTAGAAATTTCATCTTTTTTGGTTAAATATGCAACTTTTTGGTAGAAAATTAACCAGTTTTGGTTGAAGATTCAACTATTTTGGTAGAAAATGAACTCTTTTATTAAAAATTCATATTTTCGGGTAGAAAACTCAACTGTTTTGAAGAAAATTCGTCTTTTCATCTTGAAAATTAAACAATTTGGTTGAATTTTTTCTTCTTTCATGACCAAAAAATCTTTCAGAGTTGAAAATTCGTCTTTTTGGTTTAAAAATTGATCTCTTGTGGTAGAAGCTCTATCTTTTTAGGTTAAAAATGCAATTTTTAATATGTTTACTATGTTACTATGTTTATGTTTACTATGTTTACTAACAACTGATATGTTTACTTTTAATATGTTTATTATCAATATGTTTTGTTTGACGATTCAACTATTTTATTGAGAATTCAACTATTTAACTGAAAATTCATTTTTCTGTTTGAAAATTTATTGTTTAAGTTGAAAATTTATCTTTCTGATTGAAAATTCAATTATTTTGTTGAAAATTTGTCTTTATTGGTAAAAAATTAATCTTGTGTTTAATTTATTTAATTAATGTATTTAATTTAGGACGTTTTGACAAATGCTTACAGGATATTCTTAAATATTAATTAATAATTATTACCATAGAATGACATATTAATAATTATTACCATAGAATGACATATTAATAATTATTACCATAGAATGACATATTAATATTTAACACATTAATATGTACTTTGAATAAAAGATATTTCGTCCATCTAGTTGCATAAGTTCGTAAGCCACACCATTTTCAAAAATGACTTTTTTATTGCATTTCATACTTTATAACGCCATGTGTTGATTATCGGTAGAATTTTAAACCAAAAATTATCCATTACTTTAGTAAGGCCTGATGTACTGGAGGGCCAGTTCCACGGTTTCACCTAACTAAGAGTCCTTTCAAAATCATAAATAAGGTCGTAAGCCACATGCGAAAAAAGGTCGTATCCCACTTTGAAAAAAGTAATTTAAGATGTAAGCCACCCAACCCAGTCAAGTGACATTGTAAACAGAGCCTTAAAGTTATCATTTTTTAAACATTTTCGCTGATAATTAATACTGTGGTCAATGAAATATATAAACTACGGTTTCTGTTTCTCCCACGTAATATACACCTAATAGAATAACTCATACAAATTAATTCTTCGAGGTATTTAAAATAATTTGGGTTTTTGAGTAATAAAAGAATGATAACTTTTAAGCTTTTTTCATGTAAATTTGTACCTAGAAGATTTTCTACTTTCTTGAAATATGTATTTTTGCGAAGCAAGTGGGTTACGACCTTCTGAACGCTTAACCCTGCTTTTTTTATTGCCTCTCCTGTAAAATTTCTTTTTTGTGGCTTACAACCTTATACAACTAGATGGACGACTTTCCTGAGAATAGTGAAAATGATAAAAAGAAATTTGATTTAAATTAGTATAAATCCAGTACTATAAAAGTTACTTTTACAAATAAAAAATCACTGTTATTCAATTTTATATTCCAATAAAAAAATTTAGCACGTTCAACAAAATTCCCTGACTTCAAAAAAAATTCCCGGACATTTCCAGGTTTTTCCAGGTATATAAAAATTCCCTGACAATCCCAGGTTTCTCAAATGAGTAGACACCCCGTTATATACTATTTTGATACCTAAATTAATCTTTGTTCAAAAGGACTTACCTGTTGGGACATTGTAGAAGGAACTGGAGAGGCGTTGCTGTCATTCCTGGCGAACCTGGCATCGCTAATACTGGTATAAGCTCCTTGCACTCCTTGAACACCCTGAACACCCGAAAGAGCATCCCCTCGATTACCTCCGAGACTCGTTGCAGGTCCTGTCGTCTGATAGCCCAGCGTCGCATCATAGTAACCAGTAGTTGGCTGCAGGTTAGTCAGGAAGGCCAAACACAAAACTACATGCATACACTGTGTACTCCGAATACAAGAAAACTAACTAATTTCTATCACCTAAGCGTTCCAAAATAATAATCAATGATCAGTTGTGTCTCCTTTCCGTCTAGAATTGAAATTCGAAAACCAAAACCTGCTTTTTTAATCTTATTCGAAGAATAAAAAAGACAATCTTAATCAAATTATAAAAGAAACATTTTTAACATAAATTAAGAGACACAACTCTCATTTTTTATGGTAAACGATACTGATTGCAGGGTGGCGAGCAAAAATGGATTTCAAAATATTTTCGTTATTGTCAAAGAAAGTACTTTGTTTCACGAATTTCATCCCGTTTTGATAGCCGTTGTATACTTTTTCATATTCCCTGACTTCTACCAAAGTTCCCTGACTAATCCAGATTTTTCAAGTTCCCTGACTTCTGCCGGTTTCCCCGGTCGCTCGCCACCCTGTGATTCTCTTGTCAATATAAAAAAATACAAGACGTCGTTTTCTAGAAGAAGGCAGAGAAATAATCAAGGTGTCTACTTATAAGGAATATTCTCTGAGAATTTTATATAGTCTGAATATTGGATGAATGTTTTAACCGAATTAATTTCAGATCGGGCAGGCAGTTCATGCTTAAGTCACAGAATCATTTGTCATTTAAAAATTTTATTTTTCAGAGGGAATAACAAGACACGTATCTTACAGCTTTGGCGAAAATTTTTTTTTTTTGACAAAGTTATGAGTATTTGAATCTTAAAAATTGAAAACGCGGATTATCAAGAAATGGTCGAAAGTTTTGTTAAAAGTGCGATATTTTTGAAGCTAATATATTCACCTTTTCTTTTTTGATTCTAATAGAATTTCTTTTCCTCTTTCGAAGTCCGTTGAAAAATTTGAAAAAAGTTTAAAAATAAAAGTTAAAAGTTAAAAAAAAATTAAAAAGTTAAAGTTGAAAAAAGTTAAAAGTATAAAATTAACAAAATGGCGGCAATTTCATGAAAATATTCAAAGTCAATTTACTCAAAAACCCCACTGTTTTTTTTTCTAGATTCGTACTAATGTAAACAGTACATTTCATGATAGACTGCCCCTGTGGCCCTGTGCCCGTGCCTTGGATAGAAGAGAATTTCTTTATGAAAAATGGAAATTCACGTTTTTTGTTGCTCTAAAAAAAGTCCTAGAAAAATGTTTCTTGAAACATTTTTCTACCTAGCGTTATTTCCGAGATTCCTGCAGAAATTTGCAAATAAATATTCAAGATTGATTTTTTTGTCAACAATACATCTTTATCGGGTCATGAAAAACCAAAAAGGACTTAATTTAACAGTTTTAACAACCTGTTGGTGGAAGAATAATCAAGGTTAACCCTGAAGAAGTGAACTGCAATGTTCACGAAACGTTGGCAATATTCGCTGTTTTGCACACGATTGAAACCCGAAACACCTCCTTTCATCATAATGAATCATCGTGAAAGCATTAAATCTATTGATATTTTTTCAGATTTTTAGTAGCTTATCTTTACAAGAAAATACCATCTGAATCGGTTAGGAACTGTAGGCTAAATTTCAATTTGAACCAAAAAGTTCACTTTCTTCCGTCTATGAGATGGTAGATTTCACATCTCCTGACGGTAATTAATATATTTAAATAATATGTATGCAAATGATCGTGATTTCTTCTTCCTCTACTTGATTATTTACTAATTTTTCCCTTCCCTGGTTTATCCATATATCAGGTACCCCGAAACAAATAGTGGAAAATATAAACAAATTATTTTCCTCTCCCAATATGGAATGAGTACTTTTACGAATTAACTGAAATATCAAATCCATCTCCTTTAATCAAGTCTCAATTTAATTTAATTTCAGCAAACGAAGTTACCTGTGACGAGGAAGACAACCACATATCCTATCACAAAGACAAAAATGACTGTACAATGTATTACATGTGTGAGGGTGAAAGGAAACATCACATGCCTTGTCCAGCAAATCTGGTATTCAACCCCAACGAAAACGTCTGCGATTGGCCAGAAAATGTAGAGGGTTGCTTGCAACACACCCAGGCACCACCAGTGTGATTTTACTATCATTAAAATATAAAAAATAAAGATTGAAAACAGAAGAGCCAACTTGTGAGAAACGAGACGTTAAACGATTTTCTGGAAACTTATACTCAAAGTCTGAGACTAAAACTCAAAATCTGTGACTAAAAATCAAAGTCTAGGATGAAAACTCAAAATCTGTGATTAGAACTCAAAGTTTAATACTAAAACTGAAGTCTAAGGCTTGGAACTATTGAAAATCCAGTAATCATTCTTAACTACCAATCAGCCACTTTGTCTTTTTTTATTACTGCGTTCATTCTCCATTGAATTCTACAACGTGCGGGCATCAATTGGCTATGAATATTAAAATAAAAAACTCGACAAGAGTCAACCAGGCTCGGGCCAGTCGCTCGTAATTTCCGGAACTGAGGGCCGAAGCTTGGCAGGCTGTGTGCGGTGTTCCCAGGGTGAGAAGGACCTTGTCTGAAGAGTAAGAAGGTGTTGTTTCTGTGCAGACAGCTCGACCCGCGATTGTCCGAAGCTGTCTTGCGTCGGATTGAGAGGCCGTGTGAATCTGGCGCGATTCGCGAAGCCATCGCCTTAGCCACAGGCTCAGCCACGCGATTTCGCAATCGCACTCCAAGGGGTTTCCGGACACTTGTAGGCCACCTAAAAACAAACTCAGTTAAAGGCTGATGATTTTTTTATTTGCGGCAAGGTTCAACGGAAAGGGATGCTGATAATGCAGTTGGAAAATGTTAGAAAAAACAAAAAGAAGCATTTTTTAAATAAGCTCATAAAAAATTCGAATACTGGAAAACTTTTCTGCAACATCCATGATTGTAATCGAAATTATTAAGCTGATTCCAAAACTTCAAGATTTTGAAGTGGAAAACAAAGTTTTGAAGTTTTCACTTGAACTCAAGAATTGCAGATTTGTCTATCAAGGAGAGGTCCGAGATGCGTCAGGCCGATTCTACTGGGATTTTAGAAGGTGAAAGTACATAAAAATCTATTAGATATGTATTTTTTCTTTTAATCCAATGCGCCTTAGTTTCCGAGATATCCAGGTTTGAACATTTATGTTTAAGCGCGACTCGCTACTGCTCAGCCCGAAGCAGTGACCCCAACTTTGGCATGTAGAGGTACTGCGCTTGCGTTAGCTAGCGTGAGAGGAACACGACGCGACTTAAGATTGCCATGGTAACGGGTTGTCGCGGCGTGTTCCTCTCACGCGTCCTAGCGCAAGCGCAGTTCGTCTACATGCCAAAGTTGGGGTCACTGGTCCGGAACTTGGACTTGAGCCGAGCGCCCAAGTGTAAATATGCAAACTTCGATATCTCGAAAACCGAGGCCCAATGGATCGAAAGAAAAAATACGCATCTAATGGATTTTGAGCTACTTTCACCCTGTGAAGCCCCAGTCGAATCGGCGTCCCACATCTCGCGATCTCTCCTTGTGAACATTATGCATATGCATCAAAAATATATAAAATTCATATTAACTACATAATATTTAAAAATTGTTAATATTTTTTAGTAAGATTTCCAGAATATATTAAGTTCAATATTACTTTAACTGAGTGAAGTTAGAGAAAAAGTTAGTTACTGATCTTGAAATAGGATTAATATCCGTTTAATTAATTTTATATTAGTTTTCTTCCAGATATTTGATTGAAAAAAAAAAATTCTGGAATACTTGAAGAAATTGTAATTTAGAATGACGATGAAAGATGAAAATATTTGTATAGCACTGTATATAGTGTATTTTTTCGATAATTTAAGAGCTTCATCAGCCTCCCATTCGTTTAGAAATTAAAATCCTAAGTGTAAGTAGATTATCTAAGTGTGCTGTCCTCAGCAAGGCGATTGCTACGCGATTCCTGGTGATCATGTATTGTAAAAACAGGCATTAACTGTACGATAGTTAAAAAGTGTAGCACCGTACCATTTAAGATTACCTTATCTTAGGAACGTAAAAAAGCATTCCTTCATAACGTTCATTAATAAACTTTAAGAGACACGAAATTTGAAATGTGACTTCCAAAAAAAAGACGTGTAAAACATTTTTAATTAAATAAAGAAATGTTGTATATAAAGCTAGTAGATGTGTCACAAAGACCTTGTTTATCGAGATCGATTAATTCATTTAAACTAAATATGTTTATTTATTATCACTCATAAATAATAAGATAACCTTTTCATTAATATAACTAACTACTATGACTGAAATTTTAAATAAAATTATATTAGAAAGTGTTAGAACAACTCATCGCTCTATTCTGAAAAATTTTACTGTAAGAATTGAGGGTTCAATCTTGTTGCAATAAAATTGAACCCTATTTTTTACTTTATATATTCAGTGGATTCCAATTTTATATAACTTCTTTTCATTATATAACATGATAAATACTGACAAATCTATATGTTTAGTTTTCAACTTTATTCTGTATTCGAATAAATTTTTCAAAATTGGTTCATTTTTAACCATAGAAGGATAACTTTATTTCTGCTCATTTTGAGGACGAAAATCAGTTCAAAACAATACAGAAAGTTTTTTCTGTGCTCTTTGAAGCATTTCAAAATAACTGAGGATCAGTGAAAGTTAATTGATTTGATCAATTTCAGTGTGGTGTTATAAAATTTTTTTGAGAAAAAAATTTAAAAATTCACTTAAAATTCAGTAACCTATTCTACAGCTCAGTCAGTAAATGCAACCTTGAATTTCAATAAATTTTCTCTGACATCCACTAACTAATCGAACTGAAAGTATGAAGAAATTTATAAATTAATTATATTACGAATTATTCGTCATTGAATATAGAGCACAATCTCTGTGATATTTGTGGATAACTCAAAAGTCAAGTTTTAATCTTTTCGAGCTCATTATTAATGTTAAAATATGAAATTTAAGTGAAGATCTTGCCTTTGAAAACATACTTAAGATCTAATTCAAGTCACATTTATTTAATCCATATAGGTATGTTATAAATTACTCATATGAAGTTTAATTATCTTGAGACATTTTTTAAACAAAATGTTTAATTTTTTAAATATTTTATAATGAATCTGAGTAGATTTTCTTCGAAAATGAATTCGACGGAAGCTTAAAATATCTTCAGTAGCTTCGGAGAAATGCATAATTGTGATAAAAATGTAACATTCAATTTCTTATTTTGAAAACTAAAAAAAATGGAATATTTGAGCACGACAACGAGGTTATTTTTAGAAGCTTTAGAAACTATTATTAGTGCAAAATCGATCCATCTTTTGTTTCTGTAATTTAATATTACACTAACTACTGTTCACAAAGTATGAGATCACCTAGTTTTGTTTAGTTTCTCCAGTTAAGATCATGTATATAACAAAGATCATAACATTGCTTTTTCGGATAAAATAAGATTTAGAAAAATTACTCGTTAAATGAACCAAAGGTGAAGTAAGCTTGTCAATCGATTGAGTAAATTTATATTAGGAAATTCGTAAGGATAAATATAAATATAAAATATCGACGATAAAAGGTCCTCTTTCTCAATATTTTTTTTCTGAGAACCAAAATTCTATAAAGGAAAACATTGTTAATAATAATCGTTTGTATTGCGTTCACTCAGAAAAATATCCTCTTGTGTCAGAAGGATGCTTCGCGACACAAATGGAATATTGTTTATGTTAAAAATATTTTCGCGTGGTTCAAAACGAAACAGGTAAGAGGACGATGCTTTTGTTTCAAGACAACTTTTCCTCTGATT
The DNA here is from genome assembly GCA_032362435.1 of Melikaiella ostensackeni. NCBI lineage: Eukaryota > Metazoa > Arthropoda > Insecta > Hymenoptera > Cynipidae > Melikaiella > Melikaiella ostensackeni. Next base: position 8,225,725 of record JAUMHM010000050.1, on the reverse strand, counting down.
TTTACTTTATATATAATAATTTTAGTAAATAACTAACTTACTATGAAAATTATTTCTAATTTTCTTAGTAAATTACACAGCCAAAAATGGGGTCATATCAGTGATATTACTGAATCGACTTTTAACGTTTCCCAGAAATTGTTCAACAACATTTTTGAAATCGAGCCGTGTTCTTTTCGCAGTTGAAGTCATTTTTGTAACAAAAACGTCATCTTTTTTCAGCTGTCGAATTTGAGGTCTATCAAATATCCCTTCTTTCAATTCAGCATTGGACAATTAGGGAAACTTAGAGATTGTACACTGGAAACATTGTTCCTCTGCACCTAGTGCTTTCACAAATTGTTTCATGAGACCCAACTTAATATAAAGAGGTGGAAGGAGGACTTTTGATGACTCCACAGATGGCTCATTGATGACGTTTCTGGATCCCCTTTCCAGCGACATTCTTTCTGGCCAAACTTTTTTTTTGTAATGATTACTACGATCCTGGCTGTTCCATAAGCACAAGAAACAAGGATACTTCGTGTTTCTCAATTGCTGTCCCAGAAGCATTGAAAGAACTTCAAAATCTCCATAAGCTGAAGCAAGGTGTTCAGTGCCATCTTCAGATAATCCCAACTCTTGAATTAAGTCATTTAATTCTTTTGGGTTCACGTCTCTGAACGTCTCGTTTTTGTGTCATATGTAGTGTATTCGTTATCGGTTGTTTCACATTTAATATCGGAATCTTCACTACTGCTTGTGCATGTCTCATGTTCTTGCACTGCTTTCGTGTTTTTAGTGATGGAATGACAGGTGCCAGCGTCCACTGAAATGTTTGCAGTTTTTTCATTTGTGGTTCTATTACCGAAGAGACTGCGCTATAATTATCTGATTTTTTTGTTGAAGATTCCCCATTTCTTCGCATCGTTCATGCAGAAGTAACAGCCTCTTTCATTTTGCGGTTTTTTTCCAGATAGCTGGTACCGTAAACTTCAAGCTCTTATTATTTCTACTATCTTCGCATTTGTACAACATTGCATAACAAGCAGAGCATATAATATGAGGAGTCCAGCTTTCATCTCGTTTTGGAAACTTAACGTTAAAGTATTTTGCATACATGTCCCAAATTTTTTCAGTGATGTTCTTTCGATATTTTGGGATATCGTATTTCGTCCAAATGCAACAAAATTAATACTGGTTGTTTACACAAGTGTGTGCTTTTTCAAGTTTTTTTTGAAAGCCATGATTATTTTAATCCCTGCACGTTAAGGATCCTGGCCCGATCGCAGGCGAGTCCACCGTCCTGGGGGTGATAACCCTCATACCTCCTCAGGGCTAAGTATGAGGGCTTTCCGACTTTGATAAGGACAATGTCAACTCATTGTCGGACACACTACAGCTTTATTCTCACACCCTGATGTCTGCCTGCAGGGAAGCGTGCCTTTGCTGGCTTCGTTACTGACCTGGCTGGAAGGTAAATCATTCTACATATCCCTTTTCAGGGCAGTTGTCATCACCCCCACTACCTAGTGCAGCAGCAGGTACTGACACTGAAATTTTTAGTAAATTCAATAAATGCAAATAAATGGACACTTAAGTCCGACAATTTATGAATGAATCATAACACAAGAGGGTCAGAACTCATGGTTCACAAGAAACGAAGTAAGTTTTCTTACGAAGAATATTAGGAGGAAGACTTTTCAAAGAGGAGATTGTTGTAATAAGGTATGTTTTTGAATAATTCCTGAGATTTGTCCGTTATTATGTTGACCTGACTTAAAAACTAGGTTCCGCGACTCAAAATCCATAAAATTACGATGCTGGCCTACAAATTGCTGCTTGAACAATATTTTTCGTAGGTCATGTTACGGAATTTTTAGTAATATCACTAATCTGACTTCATTTTCGAACTCAGTGGTTTGAAATCCATAAAAAACCATGTTTTCCCATCACATACTCAAAAATGAAGTTTTTCGAGGTTATGTTGAAAACTAATCGTAAAAAGTGCTATTTTGAACACAGATTCGGATTCAGGGACTCAAAATACATAGGAATACATGTGTCTCGTCAAAGTTTATGACCTTTTTTTGCGTGGCTGTGTTATTAAAGCTTTACGGGAATCCGAAAAACAATGAAAAATATTCATTTCACTTCGTCTTTGGCTTATTCAACTTAGAATTCAGATTGCAAACATGATTACTACAATTAAGTTGATCAGGAAGATACGAATAATTTTTGGAACGCTTTTATGTTTCAATGCGATTAAATAAGTTTTATATTATTCTGTTATTATTTATCCGTGAAGAAAAGTTTGACAGTTCGTTAGTTTTGTTCAAATGAAACATGAAATTCGTTTCTGCTTGAAACATTATTTATCAAAATGTTCCAAATTCCAAAATTGCATACATGACTTCCTAGTTTCAGTTTCGGATTAAGTTCAGGGCCTAGGGTCGCCATTTTACTAAAGTCGACCCTGATTGATCTATTCTAAAACAATACAGGTCAATGTCACAAACCAAACGAGTTTCAGAAAAGGGATAGGGATCACAGATAACATTTATGTGCTCAATTTTCTAGTCAATAGGAATTTAGGGCGGAAGAAAAAGAAACTAGTTGCCCTAGTTGCACTGTTTGTGGATTTTAAAGCAGTATTTGACTCCGTGAACAGGAGGGTGCTATAGAAGGCCATAAAAGAGAGAGGAGTAGATGAAGGTTTAGCAGAAAAGATAAAAGAGATATTTGTGGAGACGAAGATGATGGTGAGGAGAGGAGAAAAGGGGATTAATTCTCGACAGGAAGGGGACTTAAGGAAAGGTGTTCGTTGAGCCCTCTTCTGTTTAGTGTCTTATTGCCAAACTAAGTGGATAAAATTGAAAGGACAAGAAAAGGGGGGACAATATTGTGAATAGGCAAGTTGTATTCACTAGCATCCACAGACGATGTAGTTCTTGTGGCGGATGATGAACGAAGGATGAATCTTACGATGAGAGCGTTCAAAAAGTATGTGAGAGAAAAAGGTCAAGGAGTGAATCTGAGTAAGACTGAGATGATGTGTTTTAGAAATAGAACGTGTAGAAAAGAGAACGAATGAAAAATAAATAGTAAGGTAGTGAAGTTGGCGGAGGAGTTCTGCTATCTAGGATTTTGATTCGAAGCAGGAGGAGGAAACAAGCTGCAGGTGATAAAAAGATTGGAATGTGTGAGTAAAGTAATGAGACAAGTGTGGGGTATAGGGAAGAGAAGTTTCAAGGACGACTGGAGAATGAAAGTGTGGATATTCGACGTACTAGTCTGTCGTGCAAAAGAAGAAAACCCGTAACTTACATATGGGATTTGGCACCCGATTCGCAATTGTTCCTAATATATTTCAGCGGAAAATAATTGTAATTCAGGTATGAAATCCCAAATGTAAGTTACGGGTATTTTTATGTTGCACGGCAGTAGTGTGGCCAGTGTTAAGTTATGAAGTGGAAATTTGGGGATGGAGGGAACATAAGAGAGTGAAATGTCTGCATGAGAGATTTCTGAGATGGGTCATGGGGGTGAGTTGGAGCTACTCAGGTTATATGCTGAGCAAAGAAACAGGACGAGAGAAAATGGTGATCAGGCAACTGAAAAGATCCTGGATTTTTGAAGAGAAACTGAGAACGGGGAAGAAAGCAAGATTGTACAAGCGTGTGTCTGGGAGATAATAGACAAAGAGAGGAGGGGTAGCGTGGAACTTTCAAGCTGGGAGGAAGAGAGATGCGAAACGAGGGTTGAGTGTGGTATGCAAGTGAGGGGTAGAAAATGGCAGGGAATAGAGGAAGAGATGAGGGCAAGGCAAGAAGAAGAAAGATGGGGACGAATCTCGGGGTCAAGGTACAATCGATGGTAAAGGATGGTGAAGAGTGAGAGGAAGATGAAATACCTAAAAGAGAATAAAAAGGAGAACAAATGGAATAGAGTAGTGAGATTCAGAATGGGAAAGGGAATAAGAGCATGTAGGTATTGGATGGATGAAGAGAAGAATCTGTGTAGAGTATGTAGGTATGAGCAGGAATTATTGTTGTATGTGTTGGAGTGGTGTACAGGGGTCGAACGGGGAGGGGAGAGTATGAAAGAGAGAATCAAAGTGTATTTTCAATGGGAATAGTTAGGGAGAGGAGTGGATGAAGAAGCTGGAAGTGTTGAGAGAGAAAGAGAGCTGGTTGCACCGGGTAGGGAAAAGCCAAAAAAATGACTCCTAAAGAAGAAAAGTAATGAAACAATATCGTGGAATAGAGCTAAAATTTTTAGATTGGGAGTAATAAGAGGAAACGGAAGCCCAGGGCAAGGTCACAAGTGTAAATAATTCTGTAAAGACTCTTAAGTCCATGCAAGGGAGAGAGTGTAAACAAATAAAGGAGAAGAAGAAGGTCAATGTCACAAGGAAATCGTGCCTCCCAAAAAAAGGTCTCGTGTTTAAAGATATTTCCTAAGAATGTCGCATTGATAAAGATCTATTAATAAAATATAACTTGAATAGATCTTATAAAAAAAACCCTCTATACATTGATTGTACTTACCAGCAACCATATTGGTTCCAACTGTTTCCCAAGACAAATTTCCATAAATAACAGAAGGGCTTAATTCGTTGATATGATTGTTTCGAAGGTCAAGAGTGAGCTGGGAAAGGTGTTTTGTCAAGGATAGAAATATATCTGACTGCAACCTTCGGACGGAAGTATCCTTGATTCTAAGAATTAGATCGCCACCTGCGATGGTCGAAAAGGCATCTGGAGAGATAAATTCAAGATTATGACCAGTGATTGTCAGCTCTCGCAGCTGCTTCGTGAAGGTGTCTTGAATCTGGTCCTTTAGGTAGTGTTCCATCATTTGGATTTCTACAGTTCTCAGAGGCAAGCCTTGGAGAAGGTACCGAAGGTGGAATCCTTCTACATCTGGCCAGGATTGAACACGCAAATGTTTCAAATATCGCAAGGATCTTAGACAATCCTTATCGACTTGTGCCGTTTTGTTTAAATTTTTTAGGTTTATTTTCTCCAGACGGGGATATCCCACGAAGCTTTCTCTTGTTAAAGCCTATCACAAAAAGTATTAACATTTTATCAGGAATTACAGTCCGTCCCCTTTTTCACCTAATCCCTTCCTTTCCTCTTTTTCCTTTGAAAAACAAGATGCTTCGAAAGATATTGTTTTTGATAATACCACTAGTTACAAAGAAAACTAACAAAAAAAAATATTTTTTTCAACTTTCAAATAATAGGTTTCACAGGTCAAAATGCTAAATATTTCACGAAAATAGGGCAAAAAATTCTTTTATATAAAATTAATATAGGTGCTACATTGAATTCAATTTAAAACGCTCCAAATTCCTAATATTTCAAAGCAAGATATTGCATTTTCAAGAAAATAGATGAATTTTTAACCAAATAGTTGAATATTCAACCGAATAGTTAAATTTTCAACCACTTAGATGAATTTTCAACCAAATACATTCATTTTTTACCAATAAAGAAGAACTTTCAACAAAGAACATGAATTTCCAACCAAGTAGTTGAATTTTCAACTAGAAAGGATCAATTTTCAACCAAAAATGGAATAGTCAAAATTTTCAGTTCAAAAAATTCATTTTCAACCAAAAATGCGAAGCTCATAACAAAAAATGTTAAATTTTCAATCAAATAGATAAATCTTCTGCCAAAAAGTAAAAGTATTTCAACTTTCAACCAATTAGTTTAATCCTGAACCAAAACATATTAATTTTCAAACAAACTGTTGCATTTTTCAGCCACAAAGACGAATTTTTTATAAAACAGTTGAATTTTTGACACGAACATATAAATTTTTAACAAAAAAGTTAATTTATAACAATTTTATACCAAAATTGTGGAACTTTCAGCCCAAGAAGGCAACTTTTCAACCAAAAAGAATGACTTTTTAACAAAATTGTTGAGTTTTCAACAAAATGATTAAATATGTATCCAAAAAAGATAAATTTTCAAACCAAAAAGACGAATTTCCAACAAAAGCGTTCAGTTTTCAACCAAAAAAGATGAATTTTCAACCAAGTAATTGAATTTTCAATAAAAAAAGACAAATTCCTAATGAAAAATGTAATTGTGGATACTTCAACTAAAAAATTTAATTAAAAAAAAAATAGTATTATTCAACCAAAATAGACGAGATTTTAACAAAACAGTTGAATCCTTAACCAAAACAGATTAATTTTCAACCAAATAGTTGCATTTTTAATCAAAAAGATAAAATTTCTAACAAGAGAGATGAATTTTCAAATTAAGAAGACAAATTTTCATCAAAAAAGTTGAATTTTTAACCAAGAAAGATTTCTTAGTTGAACAAAAAAAAAAATTTTAACCAAGTAGTTGAAGTTTTAGCCAAAAAATGATTTTTCAACCACGTATGTAGTTGAATTCTCAAAAAAAAAAACAATTCTCAATGAAAAATGTAATAGTTGATATTTGAACCAAAAAAATTTTAATTTGAAATAAAAAATAGTTGTATCCAACCAGAATAAACGAGTCTTCAACCAAACAGTTGCATTTTTAATAAAAAAGATGACATTTTTAACAAAAGAGATGAATTTTCAACAAAAGAGTTAAATTTTCAACCAAGAAAGATTTCTTAGTCATGAAAAAAAAATTAACCAAATTGTTGAATTTTCAATCAAGTAGTCGAATTTTCATCTATAAAAGACGATTCTAAATGAAAAATGTAATAGTGGATGTTTCAACTGGAAAAGATTTTAATTTTCAACATAGAAATGGAATTTTTAACCAGGTAATCAAAAATGTAATAATTGATATTTCAACTAAAAAATATTTTAATTTTCAATAAAAAAAGTTGAATTCAATCTAAATATATGATTTTTCAACAAAATAGTTGAACAGAATAGTTAAATAGTTGAAGAAAAAATTTTCAATCAAATAGTTGCATTAATAACCAAAATGGATGATATATCTAACAAGGGAGAAAAATTTTCATACCCACAAGACGAATTTTGAGCAAAACAGTTGAATCTTTGACCAAAAAAGATTAATTTTCAACCAAACAATTGCATTTATAATAAAAAAATATGAATTCTCTACTAAAAGATATAAATTTTGAAACCAAAAAGACGAGTTTTCAACCAAGAATTTTTTTTTGTCAAGAAAGCAAAAAAAATGTCAACCAAATCGTTGAATTTTTCACCTGTAAATATGAATTCTTAAGAAAAAAGTTAATTTTTAACCAGATAATAACATTTTTGATAAAAAAGTTGATTTCTCCAACAGAAATATAATAGTAGAGTTTTCAACCAAAAATTTCAAGCAAACTGCGTATTTGAAAAAATTGTTATCTTCATAATTTTGATACTTTCGTGATTGATGTATATTTTGTTAATTGTTGTTTTTTACACTGTAACCTTTTTTTCTTAGCTTAGATTTAAAAATATTTTAAACATGAATACTGAACCGCTGTGATCCCTGTTTCATGTATTTCTTTTGTACTTTAAGGACTACTTGTAACAAGGTGCTTAAAAAAATTATTACTGCTAATATCTGAAATACACTTTTATTAATTTTACCTCAATTGGATTTCCAGAAATGTCCAATTCCCTCAGAAAACCCAATTTTATTCCACTGATGGACGCCAAAGAATTATTCACGAGCATTAAGATCTTCAGGGAGTCCAAATCCTGAAAGTCCTTATCTGATATAGTTTTGATATGATTCAATGACAAATCAAGGGCACTTAAGGTCGTCAAAGGAAGTCCAGGAATCTTCCTCAATCCACAATTTGCCAAGTACAACTGCTTTAAATCCGGGAGATAATGAAACAATTCCTTAAAATTCGCCTGGAGACTATTCTGAGACATATTCAAACTCATCAGTTTGCCCAGGGACACAAAGGAATTGTCTGGAAGAATAGTGATTCGATTTTTGGCTAGATTTAGAGAAGTCAGCTGAGATGTTGGGAAGACCATTGAGTCCAGATGATCGATTAAATTATCTGCTAAATTGAGATGACGAAGCGTGTACCCCACTTCGAGAAAGGAAGGAGATGGCACGACGTTGAACATATTTTCACTCATGTCTAGAATTTCGAGACGAGTTGCTTCAAAAACGTCTCGGGATAAAGAACGAAGTTTATTGTGAGATAGATTCAGGATTCGAAGTTTCTTCAAGTAGCGAAATTGTTCTGTGGAAAGCTGGAATATTTCGTTTCTGCTAAGGTCTAGTTCTTGGAGAGACTCGAGACCGTGGAAAGATTGTTTCCTTAAGGATTGAAGATGATTTTCTCGAAGATTGAGGACCTCGAGTTGATTGAGGGGAAAAACACCTGTAGGAAAAAATTTTAGGAGTTATGATTTTTTGAATACCATCACAATATTCTAATTAGTCCAGTTAGTGAAGAAAAAGGTAAGAGAGGAGGTAAGACCGAAAGGAGATGGAGAGGTTGGTGGGACGACGAATGCAGGGAAAGCAAAGACAGGATGAAGGAGAGTGTGAGAAAATGGAGGAAAGGGGAAATGGAGAAATGGGAACTCAACAGAAGAAAAAGAGATCACGCGAGATGTTGAGTGATACAACACGGAGGTCGAAGAGAGAGACAGAGGGAGTTAAGAAAGCGGTAAAGGAATGGAGGAAATTGGAAGTGATAGACAGGGAATAAGGAGGAACGAAGGGCATAAATGAGGAAATCGAGATGGACGAATGGATGGAATATTTCAAGAGATTGTTAGGAGGCGTAGAAAACAGGGTAAAGTGTGAAGGAGGGAACACGGTAGCGGGGGACAAGGACAGCGGAAACGAGATTCGTAGGGAAGGGGTGAATGAGGCTGAGTGAGCAATTTTGGTGAGCAAGGCTTAAAAGAAACAAAGTAACAGGTGAATACGGCTTTGAGAATGAAGAACTAAAATATGGTGGAGAAGGGGTGAGAGAAGAGATGTGAAGGATTTGCAATAAGGTTTGAGGAGGCAAAGGGTCGCCGGAGAAATGAAAGACAGGACTGGTCGTGCCGTTGATTATCAAAGGAGGGAGAAAAAGTGTAGAGGAATATAGGAGGTATTACACTAATGTCAACGGGCAATAAAATTCACGCGAAAGGGCTTAGGAAGAGGCTGGAAAGACAGATGGGAGAAGAGGGAAGTATACCACACAACCAAACGGGTTTTAGGAACGGGATGGGGACCACAGATATCCATTAACAAAAGATGTTAGGTATTATCTGAATCTCCCTTACCTGATTCCAAGGACGTCAAATAATTGTTTCTGATATCCAGGACCTTCAAATTGGGCATATTTTTGAACACCTCAACAGGCAGATGACTAAAATTATTAAATCCAAGATCAAAGCGAGTCAAGTTCTTTATTGCAAAACTAGAATGGATCGTGGAAATTGCATTGTAAGAAACGTTAAGTGCAAATTCCGAATCGCCACTTTCGAATACAGCATCCAAATCGAGAGAAGTCAGTCGATTGAATTCCAGATGAAGGAATCTCAAACTACTGAGTCCACAAAACGCATATTTTTCAATCTTGGATATCCTGTTGTAAGCGAGAGATAAGGTCAAGAGCTTTGGACAATCCTGGATTGAATTAGCAGGCAGATGGCGAATTCGATTGCCTGTGAAGTCTATCGATCTTAATTCCGTGAAATTATGAAAAGTGATGTCAGGAATACCTTCTAGGAAGTTGTAACCTAATTTTACATCTCGTAATTCAGGATGGACCTCAGAAATGAAAATTCTTTCTGGCAAGTAGTGCAACCTGTCGAAAAAAAAATTAGATTAAGAGTATAGTGCCGACAAGGTCCAACCTCCGATTTCTTTGAAACTACGTTTACATACGTATTTTGATGCCCTGATTATGAAGATGATAAAATCATGGTTTTCGCCATTTATTTCCGTAAATAATGAGAATTTTAAAAAATATTCCAGATAAAAGTTGTAGATTTCATCGGAATTCACATTTAATGTTGTGCTAATTTTTACTATAAAGACGATAATTTTCCAGAGAAAGATAGATAATGTTTAGGAGTTGTAACAAGGTGGGGTACGATTGAAGTTGGGTCTTTCTTCAGCGTTCGAAGAAACAACCCAAGAAGCCGAGGAAAACATGCCTCCCAATCTAGGAGGATGTAAGTCGCCATCCGACCTAACAGAAAGAGAAGAAACCGTAAAAAGATGGATGAGGATTACTGGACCATTTCTTCATCAACGTGATCGTTGATGGAGTAAACTACCCCTACCTGTATGGGGGATTGTTGAGGATAGTTTCTTTGCAAAATACTTGAAGTTTCTGCTAGATACAAACCCGTAGTCTATAACATGGCTCCGATGTTTATTCTGTACACCTGTCCTACCTGGAAGACTACCGCGCTGTCATAACTAATCTTGAAAAGCCAGGATTCCAATATTACCTATACAAAAATGTCAAGGCATCCTTTATTCAACTCGTTATAAGGAACAACCCCATTTCTTACCCAGGAGACTCAATTCACGATGAACTAAAGAAGGAGGGGTTCAAAATTACCACGGTTAGCCGCATTCGTATCGGACAGACTAAAAAAGCCATGCCCATGATTTTACTTACGGTCCCTAACTAAACTAGCTCTAAGTGCGAAAAAGATTGCCAGACACCGGCGACTTGCGCCAACTGCGGCGGAGATCACTAAGAGCCCTAATTCCAAAGCGGCTAACAATATAAAGGATGCTATCTTCAGGAGGTCTCTTGCACCACTGATTCCGCCAAGTCATAGCTACCCTCAAGAAAAAGTAGCTCCCGTAAGCTCCCCGCCCTTACAGAATAAATCCTGATACAACAAGGAAGTAGCCTCAAACCGCGTGACTAAGACCCAAAATAAACCGATACCTAAAAAACAGTCTGATAATCGAGCTGAAAATCCTAACACCGACACTCATCACGTTGCAGAGAATAGCTTTCTTCCAATAATTGCTGCTGTTCGGAATCCACCTTCTCAAGACATTAAATTTGACCTAGTTGTCCTGATAAAAAAGTCATGACTTTGAGAACTGAAATAATGGGAGGAAATATAAGTAAGAATAAAGATATCAAGCAAATGCCGAAATTATAACAGGTATACAGGTATTATCCATTGCTCTTCAAAATGACAACTCTAAATAATAAAACTCTTAAAATCATTCTTTAGAACGCTCAGGAAATACTTAAGAAAAGACACGCATTAACCACCTATCTCTAAAAACAACATTGCGATTTGTCTGCTCAGTGAAACTCTTCTGCGCGAATCTATGCAAGTTAAACTACGTGGTTGTAAAATATATAGAGACAATACTAACAAGAGAACAAAAATTTTAATTCAAGAAAATATAGAGCACCACGAATTGAAAATTTCCAAACAAGATTCCCCCGAATCTATATACTATATGCTATAGAAATAAAAATACACCGGAATCCATAGGCAATTGCCTCTCTTGACCAGACCCCCCCCCCCCCGCCGCGATTTCATTAAAAATGTCTGCAGAAAAATTTTCAAACTCGCACCCTCGTTTATTGCTGCGGGTAACTTGAACGCCAAACATCTAGCTTGGAATAGTAGAATCACGAACAGAATTGGAAAAAAACTTTTCGAGTTTATGATTGACAAGAATCTGCTCGTCTCCGCACCAGACTAGCGTACCTTCTTTCTCTATAATACTGAACATAAATCAGACCACATTGACTCTGAAATAACCAAAAATAACTATTTCAACCACGATACTATTACTATAAACGAACTAGACTCGGCCCATCGAACAATTCTTCTCAGCCTCTACACTAACTGTGAAAAATCTCCGGACGTAACTCGCTACAACTTTGCAAAAGTAAATTGGCAGACTTTCACCACGATCTTAGAATCTCGATTAAATTTTGAACTCACACTTCTAAACACTACTCATATAGATGATGAATATAAATATATATATATATATATAATATATATATATATATAAATAAATAAATATATACATATAAATGATGAATACGATCCACCCCCCACCCCTGAGATAGAAGATCTCTTCAAAACTCGCAATAAACTTTGCCAAACGCATCGGAGAACTAAAAGCTGTATCCTCAAAAGTACGATAAATTATCTTCAAAACAATGGCGGCTACAATTCAAGAACACAAATGCAGTAACTGGAACACAGAAGTCGGCAAACAGGAGATGAGAGATAAATCCATCTGGCGCATGTCAAAGGCCCTCACTAAACCGCAAACTAATATTTTCTCTCTTAAAAAACTTGATCAAACCTTTGCACTTTCCCCCAGTGATAAAGAAAACCTCTTTGCAGAAAACTACCGGAAATGATTTTTCACCACATGACAAACCATCAGATCAGCAATTTATCAATTAATGTTAAAAAATTGTGTCCGAGTATCTCAGAGTTCCAAGTACCGATAATTTCAAGGAAACAATTCATGAGGAACTAACTAAGCAAATTAAAACTACTAAAAATAACAAAGCACCCAGCCCTAATTCAATTTCAAATTTAGTCCTCAAAAAACTTTCTATCTGGTGCCTCATTTTCCTTACAGCTCACATTTTGGTTTTCCAGAAAAAAGGCAAGGATCTGTACCATCCAACCAGCTACAGGCTCATTGGTCTTCTAAACACAATGAGCGAAATTTTTGAAGAGATAATACTCGCGTAAACTGTCACCTCGAGGAAAACAGCATCCTTAAACCGCAACAATACGCTTTTAGAAAAGGTCACTCTACGCAGCACATAATGCTCAAGCTCACCGAAGCCATTGGCTTAAATTTCAGTCAAAAAAGCATACTAGGGCTGTTTTCCTCAACGTAGGAAAAGCTTCTGACAGTGTCTGGCATGTAGGACTGCTCAGAAAATTAATAAATTACAATTTTCCAAAAGGGCTTATCTACTTTATAACTCTTATCTTACCAACAGAAAATTCGCAGTTAAAATAAATCGACACTCTCAGAAGGGAAACCCATCTAGGTGGGTGTGCCCCAAGGCAGCATTCTAGGATCGGATTGTATGCAGACGACACCGCACCATTAACTTCCTCCTGGTCAGTCCCAAATATCTTAAAACTATTTAACAAAGCTCTTAAAATCTTTGAGGCATGGGCTAAACTCTGAAGAATAAAAATTAATACAGCAAAGTCAGAATCAATTCTTTTCTTAGTCAGAAAGAAAGTCAAAATAGATCTACCCGAAATGTTTAATGAACCAATAAAATGGAAAACTCCATAAAATACCTAGGGGGTAAACTACAGAAATGTTTTAGTTGGAATCAGCATTTGCAGGAAACTAAAGAAAAAGCTCTCGGGGTCATGTCGCGCCTCAATTCTATTATTAATAGACACTCTAATCAAAAACCTGAACATGGAATCTTAATTTATAAAATGCTTATCCGACCACTCATAACTTGCGCCTGTACAATTTTGGGAGGTGCATCAAAAAGCAACATTCATCACATTCAGATCATTCAAAATAAGTTTCGCAGACGTATCTTTGAAACCTCTAGATGTACCAAAAATTCTGTCCTTCACAGAGAATTTCAATTATTATACATTTCAGAGTATATCGAAGAACGTGCTACGAAATTTTATAAATCTGCATCATTATCATCTTTTGAACATATTTCTACTCTAGGAAGATATGATCACCAGCCACTTCGCAAACACGTGATGCCAAAAGATTTACTCATGAAATATGGTAAGTCAACTGGGCGGGTGTGGAAGGTTGGCGTGGCATTGAGACTGTCTCGACGCCGCGCTGACCTGCCACCTCTGACTTGTCCGCAACATTCACTTGCGACCACACTAACCCCTTTCATCTCTTCTTCTTTTCATTCTGAAATAAAATAATCTCCAAGATTTTATGTTTTTTTCCCGCTTGCGGCCTTTTTTCCAAGCAAATAAACGTTATTTTAAGTTTCTGCTATGTCAAATTTTTCACAGATTGTGCATTCATGCCGAAAGGGCAAAACACAAAAACTTCTTCCAGTCCGATCATTCTTTGAGAAGATCAGTAATCACTGGTGCGCGACTGGTGCGGCCTCGCCACACCACCCCGTCCACTGGCGTGCATTCGACCTCACAAGAGGGGGTGATTGTTGGGGCTTCCTCATCCTCACCCCTTTTTTCCATTCGACAGTGAGCAAAGGCGATTTTTCGTTCGTTTTTATTATTATTTCATTCACTATCTCGATCTTGTTTTCTCAACATCCGATTTTTTCCTTATTTTTGTTGTTTTTTTTATCAACCTAATGATCAAGAGTATAATATTTTTAGTCTGAGCTTAATTCTACAAGATCAGGAGAAAACTTTCCCGCTACCCCTTTCCAATGCTTCGTGGAGAGCGGGAAGGCATCCCTGTGATTGGTCACAGAAGTACTTTGAAAAATATGAAATCTTTTTGATTTTCCATCTTCAACTTCAAATATCTCGAAAACTATCATTCGTAAGCTCAAAATGGATAACGTGTGCTTTTATGATATCTACAACTTTTGTCAAAAATGTTTTACGAAATTTTTAGTATTTACTGAGATAAATGCGAAAAAACCATGTTTTCCATCGGTTTCTTTATGGTTTTCGTCGTGAAGATTTAATTTGGGCCAATTTTCACTATCATATTCGTAATCAGCGCGTCAAAATACATAAATATAGATTATTTCGAAAAATTGGAGGTCTAACGTTTTCGGAACTTATCCAAATTTAATAAAAGGTTTGGAATGTAGAAAAATAAGATCCTTAAAAAATAAAAACCATGTTCTCACCTGTTAGATTCCAGATTAATGTATCTCAACAACTGCAGAGAATAAAACGCAGTAGGATCAATCGTATGAAAATTGTTATTATCCAAGACAAGCCACATTAAATTCACAAGTGGCCTGAGTGCCCTTTGTGGAAAAACATCAGTAGCAAAGGCAAAACTCAATTCCAGAATTTCCAAATTTTCATGAATGCCTAAAAATGCATCATCTTCCAATTCTGTTAAATGATTGAAAGAAAGACTCAACTCCTTGAGTTTACTAGGACCCTTAAAAGTCTCTGCTTTTAGCTTAGAGAGGACATTATTCCTCAGAAGAAGAATTTCCAAATTCTCTGCCCAGTCGAAGCTTCCAGGTTCCACAGAAGAAATCTTATTGTATCCTAAATTCAGATGCAAAAGGTTGAAACAGTTCGCTAATGCTGATATTGGTACCGAATCAAGGTGATTTGTCTGCAAGGAAAGGGCTTTCAAATTCTCAGAAAACTCGAGAAAACTGTCGTTTCCGATATTTGAAATATGATTATTAGCCAAGTAGAGATACGAAATTCTCTTCAAATGAGTTATTGCGGAGGGGATTTCATTCAAATCATTATTTTCAAGATTCAAATATTCTAGGCATTCCTCTAATCCCCGAAATGCATTCTCGTCAATCATGCGAATTCCGTTGGAAGACAAGTAAATTCTTCTGACTTCTATGTACTGGAAGATGTCAGCAGGTAGGTATGCAAGTTTATTGTTTGCTAGGTTGAAGTCCTTGATGATAAGTGTTCGATTGGGGAAGCCCATGAATTTGATAATTTCTATAGAGTTCTCGCTTACGTCTATCAATTCTAAATTTAAACTTTGAAAGTAGGGCAGTTCTAGAGATTTCATTTCGTTTCCTCCTAGGTATAAAAAGGACAAGTCCTTCAAAATTCTGACACCGGCTGGAAAAGATTTCAAAAGGTTATTGTTCAAACTGAGAGTGTGGATGTTGGGTGGGAGACACGACTCTGAGATTTCTTCCAAATTATTGTTGTCAAAGTTCAGCCATACTAGGAATTCAAAATCTGAGAAGCATTTTGGTATTTCTGTTATTGAGTTATCTCCGAAAAATCCACTGGCTAGAGTATTTGTCACGAGACCCCAGTCACCATCGAGAGACGTTAGATGATTGCTGTTAAAAAATTGGATGTTAAATATTTTTAGGGAATGTGTCTTAGAATATGTGAAAATATTTTTTATTATTTAAACAGTATTTAATTCGAGGAGAAGCAAAGTTTTGTTACGTTACCTGTGCATGTTGAGCCAATTCAATTTTCTTAGACTATGAAGAGCTTTGAATGGAACTTCTTCAAGGGAATTGTAACTCAAGTCTAATGAACGAAGACTGTCGATCACCCCACTAAAAATAGAGTTTTTAAATGTTCAGTTTTTGCATTTTATTTTTCTTTCAGCATACAGGGGTAGAGAACAGCTCTGTAACTGTTACAGGAGAGAAATTAATGAATTGTGAAATAATTGACAGTAACGGACCAACCAGTTACTGAAAGTCATCACAGAAATTCGTAACGATTCTGTAACAGTTCTGGAACAATTTTCTGGAACAATTTTGTTCCGTAACAAATACGTGCCAGTTCTATATCAGAATCACTGTGTCAAATAGCAGATCAATAACTGTTATATAATAAACATGGAAAGCTTTTACATAAGAGATAGGGAACAGTGTTATGTGACAGATATATAACAGATATAGAATATATTTTATGGCGACCGAATTTAATTTTTGCACTTCCTGAATTCAAACTTGAGGCTTTTGATAATAATTGTCTTTATAAATCGTGACGTTATGGCACATTTACAAAATTGAATTGGCATAAAAGTTAACATCTGTGACACACTGGTTCTTTAAAATCTAAATAGAAACTGTTACAGAACAGTTCCTGCTCATAGTTCTTAAATAATTATATAAATATTGTAACAGCTTTCCATAAGGTCGAAATAACATCGTTAGGGGACTGTTACAGAACTCAATTGGAAAGAATGTTACAGAACTTAAAAGAACAGTTTCTACTCACAGTTTTGAACAAATTACGTAATACTGTTACGTTCTTTTTATAGAATAGTTCTGTCACCGAAATATAACAACTGTTATAGAACACTGTTAACATTTTATTATGCAACAATTACAGATCTTGTTTGCTGGACTGAAATTTAGAAATTCAAAATTAATAATTGCTCACTGAAAAGATTTTTCACCAATACTCATTAATTGACTGCTCATTAGACCCAGAGCTTCCACGCTTGTTGAACTTGCCAAGGCGTCATTGTCCAAAACCTGAATTCCTGAACCAACTACATCCAGTTGTGCTATGTAGCTTACAGAAACATCTAAGATACAAAATTATTTATTTTTTATTCATTGATCAATTATTGAAAATCAAGAATAGGTTACTATAATAGGAATTTTGGCAGATTTAAAAAATTAAAAACAGATAGAAGGGACTACAAGAAATTAAGAAGATTATAAAATTATAAAATCAAAACGATGATGAAAAATGGACTTTTTTACGTCAATATACAGAATACAAGTTATTTAAGAGATAAATAGGTATATGATCAGTATTTTAAATCCAAGGTGTCGATTAGATTGGAAATTCTGGGGAAATCGGAAAATTGATTTTTTTCCAAAGATTATTGCGAAATAAGTTTACAAAAATAATTAAATTGAAAAATGTAGCGTTAACGTATTAAGTTTGGTTCATATTTTCCTCTAAATTTACTATATTTTTCTAAAACTTACCAGGAAATCTGGCAAATGGGACACCTAAACAGTTGATGTCCATTTTTGTAAAATCCGAGTCATCCTGAACCCAACACAGGCACATGGTGTTGAAATCACAGGGCACATTTTGAGTTTTAAGTACATCTACCCTCCAAATTAGAAGAAGAAGAAGATGGTAAAAAAGCCTGAGCCACATCTATATAAAATTTAATAGCACTCTTATTTATTCATATTAAAAAAATATTCAAATGAAGAAATTAAGTCTGTATTAAATTCAAATTCAAAAACCTTTTCAAACGATCAAAATGAAAGTACAAAAACAAAATTCTTAGAAATTCAAAAGATTAAAATTCAAAGAGCTAAAATTGACATTTGGACAAACACACATGCAAGTACTTTCATTAAAAAAAAGTGAAATTATTTTCAATATTATTTTTGTATATCTAAATAGAATCTTTAAGAATATTTCAATTTATTTCGGCGTTGCTGTATTTGAATGCTTGTAATAATAATGACACAGTAAATCCCAGACATATTTTTTATCTGCAATTGCATAAAAATGTTGCAAACAATTAAGAACAACAATCATCCGACGTCTGAAAATTTTTATCGTGAGCTGGATTCACAACCACATTCACAACTTTTTATGTACATGGCAATTGTTTGCAACGTTTTCATCCAACTTCAAATAAAAAATACCTCTGGGATTTACTGTGGAATGAAAAAGGTTTTGAAATGATAAAGTAGCATAAACATATTGATCAGAGTTCATTTCCACTAGTTTTTATACTATGACATGAAAACTAGATTAACTGAATCAAATTCGCACAAACCTTTTCCTATGTGTCAGTTTTAAAAATTTTCTCTGACTCTTGTCCTTAGAGTTGTTAAATGAGCAGAATGTCGAGTCAAATTAAATTGAATTTTCGCCATTTTTGCTAAATTTACATTTCCGTCGTGTTTTCATTCACCCTCGCGTGCTGAACTAGTCGAAGTTCTTGATTCGAAGGGCGCATGTACAACATATCATCCAAGGGCGCACGCGCTTGATTGTAGTAATCGAAAATGAATATCAGATTAAAAAATAACAAAAATTTGAAAAATGAAAATTTATAATTATCTAAAGTATGTAGTATATTAAAAAATACTATCAGAATTTTATAATGAAGCCACACAATTTATTTGCATTTCTTCATTTTTATCAGCAAAACATTGTTTCTTAACTTTTGTATTTCCTGGAAAAACTGGTGTAAGGAAATAGAAAATATCCATTCAAAATTTATATATTCGCTGTAAAAATTGCGCTTGGCTCAAAAATTTAAGTCGCAAAATTTATTTTTGTTTAAAGTATTGGGAAACTAGCATAATAAGTAAATTAAAAATTGAATTTTCTACAGTCAAATTATTGTATAGAAACAATTATAGGATAATCAGCACTGAAATAAGTAATAGAAAAATATTGGAGGAATTAATGAAAAAAGTAATGTAGAAAATTCCTATTTTTGGCTTAAAAATTCAACAATTTTGTTGAATTTTTGTTCTTTCTCGACTGAAAAATCTTTCTTGGTTAAAAATGCAACTCTTTGGTTAAAAGTTAATCTGTTTTGGTTGAGAATTCAACTATTCTGGTAGAAAATTCAACTATTTGGAACAAAATAAGCTTTTTTGCTGAAAATTCAAATAGTCGAATTGAAAATTAAACTGTTTTGTAGAAAATTTTTTTTTTTTTGAAAATTCAAAAATTCGGTTGAAATGTGATTTCTTTCTAGAATGAAAAATCTTTCTTGGTTGAAAATTCGAATACTTTGTTGAAAAATCGTCTCTTCTGGCGAAAATTTCATTTTTTTGTTGAAAAATACAACTGTTTGGTTGAAAATTAATTTGATTCGTTTGAGAATTGAACTATTTTGTTGAAATTTTGTCTTTTTGGGTTGAATTCAACTGTTTTTGAACAAAAATTATTTTGTTCAACATTTTTTTTGGAAAAAATTGTCTTCTTGGTTTAAAAATTCATCTCTCATGGTAGAAATTTATTATTTTTTTTTGTAAAAAACACAACTGTTTGGTTGAAAATAATCTGTTTCAGTTGAGAATTCAACTATTTTGTTAGAAATTTGTCATATTAGGTGAAAATTTATTTCTTTGGGTGAAAATTGAATCATTTTGCTGAAAATTTGTTTCTTCTTGGTTTAAAATAAATTGATTCAACTGAAAATTTAACTATTGCATTTTGGGTTGAAAATTTGTGCTTTCTAGCTGAAAATTCAACTGTTCGGTTAAAAATTCGTCTTTTTTAGTAGAAAATTAATTCTCTTGGCTGAAAATTTAACTACTTGGTTGAAAATTTATATGTTCTAATCAAAATTCGCCTTTTTGTTAGAAAATTAATCTTTTTGGTTACAACTGCAATTGTTTGATTGAAAATTGATCTGTTTTGGTTGCGAATTTAATTATTTTGTTGAAAATGAGTCTTTTTGTGTGAAGTTAACTGTTTTTTATTTTAAATTAAAATCTGGTTTGATTGAAATATCAACTATTATATTTTAAGTTGAGAATTCACCTTTTTTGGTTAAAAGTTCAACTACTTAGTTGAAACTTGAACTAGCTTGTTAAAAATTCTCTCTTTTGGTTGTCGATTAATCTCTTTGTTTAAAAATTTAACTATTTTGTTGAAGATGAGTTTTCATTCGGTTGAAAATTAATTCTTTCAACTAAAAATTTATCTGTTTGGATTGAAAATTCAACTATTTGGTTCAAACCTCATGTATTTTGTAAAAAATCGTATTTTCTGATAGAAAATGAACTCTTTTGGTTGGAAATTCATCTTCTTGATTGAAAATTTAACTATTTGGTTACAAATTTAATTATTCTGTTAAAAAATTAACAATTTCGTTGAAAAGACATCCTTTTTGTTAAAAATTCAACTGTTTGGTTGAAAATTCTTTTTTTTTGGTTGAAAATTCCACGATTTTGGTAGAAAAGTAATCTTTTCTGGTTAACAATGCAACTCTTTGGTTAAAAATTAATCTATTTTGATTGAGGATTCAACTATTTTTTTGAACATTCGTCTTTTTGGCTTAAAAATTCAACTATTTGGTTGAAAACTATCATTCTTGTTGATAATTTAAATTTTTGGGTTGAAAATACAACTGTTTGGTTGGAAATCAATCTGTTTTGGTTGAGGATTGAACTATTTTGTTGGAAATTTGACTTTTCGGGTTGAATTCAACTGTTTCTGAAATAAAATTGAAATCTGGTTTCATTGAAATATCAACTATCATATTTTACGTTGAAAAATCATCTTTTTTGGTTTAAAAATTCATCTCTTATGGTAAAAATTTAATTTTCTTTTGGCAAAAAATACAACTGTTTGGTTGAAAATAACCTGTTTTAGTTGAGGATTTAACTATTTTGTTCAAAATTCATCATTTTAGGTGAAAAATCATTTCTTTGGTTGAAAAATTATCTTTTTTATTCGAAGATTCAACTATTCGGTTGAATATTCGACTTTTTGATAGAAAATTTATGTCTTCTGATAAGAAATTCGCCTTTTTGGTAGAAAATTAATCTTTTTGGTTGAAACTGCAATTGCTCGATTGAAAATTAATCTGTTTTGGTTGAGGATTCAACTATTTTGTTGAAAATTCGTCTTTTTGGTTGAATTCAACTGTTTTTTATATAAAATTAAAATCTGTTTTGATTGAAATACCAACTATTAAATTTTACGTTGAAAATTTATATTTTTGTTTGTAAGTTCAACAACTAAGTTGAAAGATGAACTAGTTTGATAAAAATTCTCTTTTTTTGGTTGGCGATTAATCTCCTTTTTTTGAAAAGTTAACTATTTTGTTGAAAACTAGTTTTCATTTTATTGTTTGGTTGTAAAATCCGTCTTTTTGGGTTGAAAATTCAACTATTTGGTTGAAAAATAACATTTTTGTTGATAATTTATATTTTTGGTTCAAAAATTCAACTGTTTTGTAGAAAATTGAACAATTTCGTTCAAACTTTTTTCTCACTTGACTCAAAAATCTTTCTTGGTTAAGAATTTTACTCTTTTGTTAAAAATTCGTCTTTTTAGTTTGAAAATTCCTGACCTTAGAATAATTTAAAGTTAGTTAAAATAGTGTAAATAGTGCTAAAATTAAAGTTAAAAGTTTTTTTTTGTTAGAAATAATTGAAGGAAAACTTGATTTTCTATTAATTAAAATTAAATTGAGAGGTCTCTGACCTAACTTTATTTTCCTTAATTTTTCGATCTATGACTGTGGAAGTTAATTATTTTGCAGCGCACGCACTAAAAATGTGAGTTCTTACGTCCGTTTTGCGTGACAAAAATGGTTGATTTGTGATCAATGACGTCAGTTTGTTTTTAGCGTTGTAAAAGTACTTTTACCCCGATGATGCATGTTAAAAACGGTGCCTTCGGTGGCGCCATCTGCCACAGTTTCAGAGAAGCCTTTTGTCAGTTTCACAGTGACAGATGGTGACATGTTTCGGCCTGCAATGTTTACATAATGTTACTTCGTTACCCGGTCACAAATCGACTCACTTTTGATATGCTTCACGGGCGTTTAAGAACTTTCATCTTTAATGCGGTTGTTTCAAATAGCATCGTGTGCATTATGGGACAAAGGCGGTGATTTGAGAATCGTGTGATCACACTCGTCTCAAATCAGCTGGTTTTATCCCTTAGCGAACCGTATACTGTTTTTTAATTATATTTTTAATTTCATCGCTTAGCAATAAACAGATATTGAAAGAAAAGAATTTATAAACCCAGTAACTTCATGTTGAACGGAAGGAAGGACAAACTTAGGAAGCCACGTTTTTTATTATTATAGATGACTGAATTATAGAAATAATGGGGAGATTTATGATATAATGTAATAATAAGAGGTGAAGTCAGTCAGCACTTCATGACTGATAGAAGGCACTATGAGGCAAGGAAGGTTACGTGGGGCAATTATAATGTTTTATGTTTCTCAATAATTTGTAAGTACAATTAAATAGGTAAAGAACAGTACTTATGATTTCTACAAGAACGTGTTCACTGTAAGTGTATGTCTGCATTTTTCATTGCCTTTTTTTACACAGCATGCCGGAAACTGGGTAGATTACATTTTCACAAAATCAGGATTATAATATTCGTATCGAATAAGTTTGGAAAGAGTTTCTGCATTTCGGCTGCAGTAAGAAAAAGCTTGTACTCCTTGTTGTAATATTAGCTGTCCTAACAGCTGGTGAGCCTCATTTTTCATTATTATTACATTAAAAGTTTTGGTTGGCATATTATAATACACATTACGTTAGAGAAAAGACTGTACGTTTTAGATAAAGTCAATTAAAACGTATCAAATCAAATATAAACCTTTTTTTACTGGTCAGACATGTTTCTTTGGAGTCAATAAATCAAAAAATATCAAATAAAATAGAAAAAAATGAATAAATAAAAAATAAAATAAACAAATAAAAAAAGTCAAATCAATAAATAGAAGTTTATACTCAATTTAACATACTTAAACTGAACGTACTGCTTCCCAAATGTACCGTCTCCCCTTTGAATGAGAATATTATAACATCCACTTGAAAACATTTTACGGGCTTGGGTCATGTCAACCCCCGGCAAGTCACATTGCGGCATCACTCATTCGGAAAAATATGAAGTCCACAAAAAATTGGCAAATTTGCGGCAACTTACATTTGAGGCGAGTCATATTGCGGGATCACTTATTCGAAAAAATTTGCAAGCCACAAAAAATTGGCAAATTTGCGGCAACTCACATTTGCGGCGAGTCACATTCAGGGCAAGTCATATTGCGGCATCACTCATTCGAAAAAATATGAAGTCACAAAAAATTGGCAAATTTGCGGCAACTCACATTTGTTGCGGCGAGTCACATTTAGGGAAAGTCACATTGCGGCTTCACTCATTCGAAAAAATATGAAGTAAAAAAAAATTGGCGAATTTGCGGCAACTCACATTTGCGGCAAGTCACATTTAGGGCAAGTCACATTGCGGCTTCACTCATTCGAAAAATTTTAAGTCAACAAAAAATTGGCATATTTGCGGGAGCTCGCATTTGCGGCGAGTCAAACTTGCGGTATCTCTCATTTGGAAAGTTTGAAGTCGACAAAAAATTAACAAAAGTACGGGAAGACAAGCCCGTGATTAGTCACAAAAAAATGTAGGTCAGACCCCTGAATCTTTTCAATGTCTCGTGGGGGACGGAAAAACATCGCTATGATTGGTCACAGAAATAATTAAGGTCAAGCCACTAATTTTTGCTAATTTTTTGTGGACTTCCAATTGTTTCCATTGAAAGATGCGGCTATGTGACTTTTCGCAAATGTGACTTACTGCGAATATGACTTTCACATTTTGCAATCTATCAGAGTGTTGAGAATTTATTTCTACATCGACTTTAATAAACTGGATAGGTAACCAAATGAAAAGGCATCCATAAATTGATTTTTGAACAGCCTCAAATTTAAAAGGCCTCCAATTAAAAATTATTCAAACCTCCCAAATTTTGAAACCATTTTAATTTATAGAAGTGTTTTAGCTTTGAAATTTCAAAATTTAAAGCACTCAAATTATTTAAATTGAAAGATTCAACCAATTTAAAAACGCTCAAAATTTAAAAAGTCAAAATTTGAGAAACTGTCAGTTTCAAAGTTGAATTAAAACATTTCTATCCTTATTTGACTGCTCGGTCTTCAGTCCTTCGAAGTTAAGATTTGTTAAATTTGGGATCATCAAATTTAGAAAAAAAAACCATTCTAAAATAACTTTAAATTTCTACTCTTGGGAACAATTTTCTGAAATTTCAAGGACGATTAAACACATTAGAAAATATTTTAATGTCATTGTCCGTTATATCGGTATAAATTCAATTACTTCAAACTATTCATTTTCTAGAAACTTAGATCTCAAAAAAAGGGGTTTTCCAGTTCACAGTCAATTTCATAGACATTATGGACATCATAGAGTTGGAAATTCCTATCATCTCAACTTGATATCAAGTCTTTTGGGAGGCATTAATTCCAGAAATATATAAATTAATGCTCTTTAACTGAAAAAAATATTTGAAAAAAAATTTGTATGTATGTATAATTCAAATGATTAAAGTATTTCAAATGATTCCAATAATTCAAACGCCTTAAATAGTTCAAATCAATTATATGTTTCAAATAATTCTAGTGATTTGAATAATTTAAGTAGCTCAAATGAGTTGAATTATTTAAATGATTCAAATGGTTTCAATGATTTAAATATTTCAAATTATGTAAATGTTTTAAATGGTTCAGTTTTTTCAAATGATTCAAATAATTCAAATGATTCGAATGGTTCAAAAGATTCAAGTGGTTCAAATGCTTCAAACGATTCACATGTCTCAAATAATTCTAATGATTTTAATGATTCAAATTTTTCAAATGCTTTGAATATTTGAAATGATTCATATGTTTCAAATGCTTCTAATGATTCAAATGATCCAAGTGGTTCAAATAATTAAAAAAATTCAGAGGATTCAAATGGTTCGAGTGATTCTGATGCCTCCAATGATTCTAATGATTCAAATGGTTCAACGATTTGAATGTTCCAAATGATTCAAATGGTGCAAATGATTCAAGTGGTTCGTATGATTCAAATGGTTCAAATAATTCTGATGGTACAAATGATTCTAATGGTTCAAACCACGCAAAAGTTCCAAAGGACTCAAGTAGTTCAGATGATTCAAATGATTCAAAAAAGTGTGAACGTTTTCAAGGGTTCGAAAGATTCAAAAGCTTCAAAGGATTTAAACGGTGTAAATAATTGAAATGATTCCAATGATCCAAATAATTCAATTGGTTCCAATGATTCAAATGAATCCAATAACTCAAATTCTTCATATGCTTCAAATTATTCAAATGATTCTAGATAGATAGATAGAATTAATTTATTATACAAATTCAAATGAAATACAAAAGAAATCGCACATAAAATAACAACAATAAAATGTGCTTTACTCTAAAAAGCTATTCTGCGCAATTCCACTTAGATCTGGCTTCTTGTAATGTGCCGCTGGCTTTTACAAGGGGGTCTCGAATTTACGTTCATACCATATCACAATAATCCTAAGTTATAGTGATTAAAAATAAATAAATAAAATGTTTGCACGCGTCGCAACAGATTAATATACATAAAAAGGTCAGTGTACTCAAAATCGGACTCTTACTCATTATTAATAAAAGATCTAACTCTTAGCACTTGCACAGTGTAGCTAAAAATGTCATTCAGTTGGTCAATATTTCGTGTAATTAGAAGGTGCTCGATAGTCTCTGTCAGTTCTTGACCCTTCTAGGTATTTTTTGATGTAGTGCGCTCTGAATTCATTATAGATAGGGCAATGGAGTAGCAAATGAGAAAGATTCTCAATCTCTATCAAGTTACACAGACTGCAAATTTGATTTGGATCAATCACATACGCCGAACCGTTAAAACATAGTCTAATCTTGGTGGAGTCTGAAAGTCTTAATTGACTAACCACCCGCTTTTCCCCTATACTACAGTTAAAATATAGATAAGGTTCAGTAAGGTTCAATTGACTTAGGTTTCCAAATTGATTGTCATAGTTGGATTTGGTCACACGTTCAATAGCAGTACTAAACGTATTATTTGCCCACTTGATTAATATCTTTGATTTTTTTACGGTAACTGCATGAGGGTGACTCTACTGCCGATTCTATGTATCTAGTTCGCCTATAGATTCGAGTAGGGACCTAAATTGCGAAGCCCAATTAAATTCTATATTTGCGGCACTGGCCTGGTCCAACTCGCATACTCGTAGGCTCCTCAGACAGATCTTAGGCAACCTGTCGTCGTTCATGTTAATTAGGGAAATCCACCAATTATAGTATAGGCGCGTTCAAGCGCTCTGACGCTTACCTCATTCAGTCCCGTTTCCACTCGGATAAAGTGTGCAGGAGTGTTTCTAGGCCAATGAAATAATTGCTTTAAAAATTCATTTTGTACAACGTTAAGATCGTCAAGATAACGCATAGCCCATAGTTCAGCACCATACAATAAAGAGGCCTCGATGATTGATCTCAAAAGCACGACGGTGGCTTTCCATGAATTATTTTTAGACCTATTCAGAATACTGCACACTCTATAGATTTCTGTCGTCCCTTCTCTGACATAATGGTCCTTGGCAACTTAAAATTTACCGATGACGAGAACGGGGTTCCCAGGTACCAGAACTTTTAGTTTGTCGCGAGCGTCGTGCCAAGAAGTAGCAAAGATAACTATATCGTCCGTGAACAGAAGCATAACCAGAGATCTGAGAGCATTCAGCAACACACCCTTCATGCATTTCTTCATAAAAAAGTCCACAATATCAGCCACAAAAAAAAATAAAGAGGAGAGGACTCAGACTGTCACCCTGTAGGACCCACTGCGTCACGTCGACTGTTTCCGAATAGGACTTACCACATTTGACCCTCAGACCGGCGTTGTCATAAAACGAGACCAAAATTCTAATAATTTTTCCACTTACACCAAGGTCATTTAGTTTGGCCCAAAGCTTGGTATGACTAATTGAATCAAATGCTCTCTTAAAATCGACAAAGATGACGTATGAATAATAATCTCTCTTGTTAGTGGCAAAGTGCATGCTCATTACCGAACAGAGTGTAAATAAGTGGTCTCTGCAACCCCTCCCAGTTCTAAGATTCGCCTGCACCTCTGGCAACAGTTTATATGTTTTCGCCCATGTTGATAATCTAGCAGTGAGTAGTGTTGTAAAGATTTTAGTGATTGAGTTAATGAGTGCGATCCCTCGGTAGTTTAATGGGTCATGTTTCTCGCCCGTCTTGTGTATCACGAACATATCAACTTCAGACCATTGCTTAGGGACTTTTTAAGAGTTGAGAACAGTGTTAGAAAGGTTGAGCAAATAGTGGACCTATTCTGGGAGTAGATGTTTGAAGAAGTCATCATTTATACCATTCGGACCTGCAGCTCTATTCTTTTTACAACCCGAGATAACTTTTTGTAGTTCAATTAAGGTGAAGTCAACATCAAGAACTGGGTCCAACACAGATATATAATTTCCATCTGACAACAGTCTGGGGTGAAAAACATCCCGGGAAAATTTAAACCATTCACTTGTGCTTAATAGGTTTGCATATTCAGACTGAGTGTCGAGCAATTTTGCCGTCTGCCAAAACTCCTTTTGCTAATCTCATAAGGGTTGTTTTAGAATGCTGTTCCTTTGCTACCTTAGTTGCCATTCGGTATGAGTTTCGAGACTGAATATAACGGGTTAAGGAAAACTCAGAACGGTTACGAGAATACTGCTTGTTGGTACGTGCAGCAATCCCTTTAAGACGAGCGCATTGAGAGTTGGACCAGACATTTTTCTGATTATGAGGACCGGAGGTACTGGGAGCGCCCTTCCGTACTAGCATACAGGGTTTGATTGAAAAGTAATGAGCCTTCCCGCGCGGAGCGTCTGCCAAGCGATCAACCGAATCGGCT
>JAUMHM010000050.1:8175958-8196449 GCA_032362435.1 Melikaiella ostensackeni | reverse complement strand
TCTTGAAAATTTTTTTTTTTTAACCAAATTAACCTTTTACCCCCCCCCCCCCCCCAACGACATGGACATAGGATGTCGTAAAGTTATCGTAAAGATGTCGTAACGATATCGTAAAGACGTCACCAAATTTTGTGCCCACTGGGACTCTAATTAGCGCCGCCGCCCTTTCCAACTCTCCAAACTTAAACCTCAACATATTTATCACAGTCGCCGGCCTTTTCAACTCTTAAAACTTGTCCCTAGGCACCCAGTGGGCAAAAAAATAGAGGACGTCTTCACAACATCCTTACGACGTTGCAAAGACGTCCTATGTCCGTGTCGTAAAGATATCTTTAAGACATCTTTAAGACATTTTAATGTCGCAAAGATGTCTCTACATTATCTTTACAACAAGCACATACGACGTCTTTGCGACGACGTGAAGATGTCGTAAAGACGTCCTTTAATTTTTTGCCCACTGGGCATTTTTATGCCTGACGCCGCCCTTTAACTCTCGAAACTTGTCCCAGGGCATTTTTATGACTACTGTCGCCCTTTCCAACTCTCCAAACTTGATCCTTGACATTTTTATTACTATCGCTATTCTTTTCAACTCACAAAATTTGTCCCAAGGCATGTAATGACCACCACCGCTGTTTCCAACTTTCAAAACTTGTTTTGAGGCATTTTTATGACTACCGCCGCTCTCTCCAACTCTCCAAACTTGACCCTTGACATTTTCATGACTGTCGCCACACTTTCGAGCTCTTGAAACTTGTCCCTAGGCATTTTTATATAGTTCTCAATAGTCTTCTCCCCCTTGGAGTGTACGATATTTTTTATATCAAATGCATGATTTCAGGCACGCTTGGAACACAGGCGCGCGGTTTTTACTTATATTAAATTTTGAATGGAAGAATTTTTGGAATTTTTAGATACTACAAATTACCGGAAATTTCGGAAATATATGGTAATTTATAAATTTACTTTAAATTACTAAAATTTGGATACGTTTGCTAGGATTTTCTACTCTTTTCCACGTACATCATGTGAAAAACGTATTAGTTTAGGTGGGGGATGTCCAGATATCTGCAAGCCGAGGGCCAAACAATAAGACTAATTGCATGGCACGAAACTTTATTTTTTTAATAACTTGGAAAAAAAATTATGCTTCACCAGTAGTGTATTTGAATATTTTTTATTTTTCAAAAGCTAGAAAGCGATAATTTCTTTGTAACGATTTTATTTTTTAATTGAATGTATTTCGGAAAATAAAAAATAATATCCAATTCTCTAACGGTGAAATATAATTTTTTTCCAAGTTATTAAAAAAATTATGTTTCCTCCCATGCAATTGGTATTATTGCTTGGCCCACGGCGGCCTTCTTGCCAAGTGACGTCACATTTTGAAATACCTAATATACGTCGATAATTCGTAAGTTACATTTCAAGATGGCGGACATGCCAAGTCGCAACGTCACCAAGCTTATATGGACGTAACCTCACTTTTTAAGTTGATTGGTTTTCATGAATTAAATCTTTTACAATGACAAATGAACGAAAAAAAAAAATATATTTACGTCAGGAATGAGGAAACCTATTTAATGTAGTGTAATCCCATGGAAGGATTTGAATTTCGAGAATCGAAAGGTCAGAAACCCGTCGCAAAATGTTTGTTTTGCTACAAAAAGTTACAAAACATGAATTTAAAGGTTGTAAGTTTTACGGAAAAAGGCCGAAATAATTGTAGGAAGTACTAGAATATCAAGAATCAAGTGAGCTGGTTTTTAATAATTATTTTTTAGTTTACTATTTATCTCTGTATGTGCCTTTAATATATTTCATTTATATTTATTGTTAATAACCTCAAATTAAATTTTGTATTTAGTAGGATTTGATTGTTGAAAATGGCAGAAGGTGAGAATAAGGAAAAAGATTCGTCTGCTAAGGTCGCAGAGGAAAGTTCACTTGTAAGTATTTTTAAAATTCTGTCTCAACTACTTGAAAGAAAGGGGCCATTTTAACACCAAAAGAATAACACTTTGCAAGGGTGCCATTTCAAAAAACAAAGCCTTTTTTGGACCACCCTAATAGGCATATGATATTATTTACTTCCCAAGGCTTTTATTAATCAATTATTTAGTTTCAAACACTTAAAGTTTTAAGTTGCTCAATTTCGATCGCATTGAAATTAAAATTGTTCAGTATATTCATATTCGATATTTTTTATCACTTCTATCTAGATTTTCTCAATTTCGAACAAATTGGAATATTTTTCTAATTTGAAAATGTGTAAACGTTTTCTGTTTAAGATTATTCAAGTTAAATATTGCTATACGTAAACTCATACATCTGAAAATTGAAATTTTTTCGGTTCTGAATTGTGCAGTCTTAAAATTTGTTCAATTTTGAAAATTTTGTTTATATTTCAGATTGTTCAATTTTGGGTATTACAATGAGTGCAAATACTACAACTTTATTCTTTTTTCCATTAATATTTCATTTCACTTTCGTTGTATTCTGCTTTTGAAGTCGTACAATTTGAATAGTTTTAATTTTCCATATTTTTTCATGAAAATTGTTCAATTTTTACAAGATAAATTTTCAGATTAATCGATGCTTTGAATAAATTTTAACTTAAAATTGGATTCTTTACAGGTATCTTTTTAAACTGTGGACTCTTAAGGAATTTCAAATAAAATAAACATTCTATTTACAAAAACCTTCTTGGGGGTTTCCTAAATATTTTTTTAAATTTTGCCTAAGATGAGGGGTAATTTTGACACCAAAGGAAATAATTTGTAGGGGTGCAATTTGAAAATAGAAAAGAAAGCCTTTTTTTGGACCACCCTAGTATATATTCATCTTGTGTGCATTAAAGTTGTTATAGGAATTCTTGATCGAATGTTTATTTTTTTAGTGTGCCGGTGAGGGAAGATCTTCAGATCTGGACTCTCGGTTTGAATGTCCAATTTGCATTAACTGGTTAAAGGATCCAGTTTTGACTTCTTGTGGTCACAAATTTTGCTCCGAATGCATCAACACGTGGTTAACGTAAGCTGAGAGACATTTTAAACATATTTATAAAAACTAGAAAACAAACATGCACGCGTTTATTTTTTTTATTCTCGCGCAATTTTTAAATTAAAATATAACATTAATATTATTACCAAATTTTCGTATTCCATAGTTTCTATTTGAAATAATAGAAAATAACAAGTATAATGTTCTTGATAATTGTTGAAAATTGATATCTTTATTTCAGAATAAATATATAATATTTTTGTACAATATACAGACAATCAAACCGTTTAAAAAGTACAAAATCTATTATTGCTTAAATATTGTAACGTGCCGGATAAATAATTCTTCAAAAGAATTATTGAGTCAGGGGGGTTCAAAGGGGTTTTTGAATTGTAAGAGGAGTCTGAGGGTATGGAAAAGGGGATTTCGGTTTGTAAAAGGAGTCTGAGGGGGTGGAAAAGAGGATTTTGGATTGCAAAAGGAGTCTAAGGAGATGGGAAAGGGGATTTTGGTTTGTAAAAGGAGTCTGGGGGGGTGGAAGAGAGGATTTTGGATTGAAAAAGGAGCCTGTGGGGATGGAAAAGGCGATTTGGGATTTTCAAGGAGTCTGAGGGCATGGAAAAGGGGTTTTTGGGTTATAAAAGGAGTCTGAGGGGGTGGAATAAGGGATTTTTGGATTGCAAAAGGAGTCTGAGAGGATGGAAAAGGCGATTTCACCTGCGTATTTTGTCATTTATTTTTTCTCATTTATTTCTTCTCACTAATTATTATTTATTGTTTATTTTTTATTTTGAACAGGTCATAGAAGGTTTTTATGTAGTTCAATAGATTCATTTCATCAACACGAATAAATTTTATATTTAAAATATTGGTGGGTTTCAAAAATTGAGAATTTTGTATCCTTTAAACGTTAGACAAATTAATAAATCTGTATTTTAATTTCATTTTGTCATACTGGCCAGTTAAATACATCAATAGATTTTTCTCATCATAACGAACAACTATAGTAACTATAATATTGGTATATTCTCAAAATTAAGAAAGTTTTTCTCTTACAAACGTTAGAAAAATTTACAAATCTATACATATCATAATTTCATTTGGTCCTAAATAATGCCCATTATTTTTCAAGTTTAGAGCCGGATCGGATAAGACTAATTTTTTTTTTAATTTTATATTTTTCTTAAAAATCGGTTTAGATGTAAATTTCTTTATAATTTTGATTATATTAAGGGAAAAAAATTTATACGCAGATTTTAATGAAATACATCGTTTTTGAACAAAAAAGTTTGAGGTTCATTCATTAAATATCGTGAGAATAGCAAGAATTGAATTTGAAAGATTCGAAATTTTAAGAATTTTTATTCCAGTGTTGGCAGTAATACCAGGGTCTGTAACCGAAATTTTTTCAGAGATGGGGTGGTGTTCAGTTGATATAATTCAATAGAATGTTTATAGCTATCTCCATACAAATATTTTCATCTACGAATTTTCGCAATTTTTAGCTTTTCGTTTGTAAGTAATTTTTTTTAAATATTAGGAATATAGCAACATAATAAGTAACAAGTTGGTTTATTTTGACAACATGAATCGACTGATATATTTAGAAGCACTCTATGACCTAATAAAGTTATGATATGTACAGGTTTGTAAATTTTTCAAATGTTTATAAGAGAAAAACTTTCTTAAGTTTTTGTACAAATATTGTAATTACTAAATTTATTCGTTATCATGAGACAAATCGAATCATACATTTAACAGGCCTGCATGACAAAATAAAATTATAACGTATTCAGATTTGTCAATTTGTTTAACGTTTAAACGATAAAACATTCTCAATTTTTGAAATGCACCAGTATTTTAAGCATAAAATTTATTCGTGTTGCTGAAATGAATCTATTGAACTATTTAAAAACCTTTTATGACCTATTCAAAATAAACAATAAATAATAATAAGCAATAAGAAATAAATAATAAAAAACGCAGGCTAAGTCACCTTTTTTATCCCCTCAGACTCCTTTTACAATCCAAAATACTCGTATCATGGCAGTCTTTTATCACGATCATAAAAAATATATCAGCCCGATTCTTGTCAAAGAATTATTTCTTTATAACAAAACAATCCTCTATGAGGAAGCACAGTGTTCATGAAATGATCAAAATTAAAGATAGACCATATAATGAACGCGCCCACCAAACTACTTTGCAGCGGATTTTAGACTGTGTTAGTTTTTTTATCGGAAATTAGAATTTTTAAATAAAAATTATCATCATGATTCCCAATCCTCAACAATTTTAGGTTTTATAATTTTTTTTCATTGGAAATGAGCCTTTTAAAACCAGAATCATCATAAGGATTTCCAATCTTCAACAATTTTAGGTTGTGTTACTATTTTACGCCGGAAATTAGCATTTTCAAACAAAAATCGTCATAAAGCTTTTTTATTTTCAATAATGTTAGGTTATATTAGCTTTTTCACCGCAAATTATTATTTTTAAACAACAATCGTCATCAAAATTCCCAATTTTCAACAATTTTAGGCTATGTTAGCGTTTCAAACCGGAAATGGGCGATTTTAAACAAAATTTATTAAATTTCAAAGATTAAAAACTATTCGAACATAACCTAAAACTGTGCAAAAATTAAAGAACTTTTAAATTTAAAACCATTAGAGGTAACTGTTAAAAATTTCGAGAAAACTTTAATTTAAAGTTTGCAAGTATTAAAATTTGAAGACTTTTTAAAGCTATGAGCTTCAAATTTTTATACCGATAAATTGAAAATTAAAAACTTCACTACGTTTCAAATTTTCTAAATCATCATAATAAGGATTTAAATATTTGAAAAAATCTAAATTAATGCTATAACCTAAAATTGTTCCAAAAATCTAAAGCTTCTTTGAAATCTATATACCGATATTCGGTGAAAAATGCGAGCATATCCTAAAATTGTTCAAAAATTTGTTATCTTCTTGGAAATTTAATAAAACGAACAAAAATTGTACAATAATTGTGAATTTAATGATTCTGAATGATAATCCGAAAAATGTTACGATTTTTAAAATTAAACATACCAATGTTCGACAAAAAACACTAACATAACATAACAAAAAAATTGTTTTTAATTGTAAATATTTTTTGAAATTTATTTATTTTTGTTGAAAAAAACCGATTTCCTGTGAAAAACGTTAATTAACCTGAAACTGTTCAATAATTGCGAATATTGTTCGAACTATAATGATTTTTGCGCGATGTTAGGGCTTTCGATCAGGTTTTCAATTATGAAATGATGTCCATGATTTTTGGTTTTCTGATACTTTTAAAACCCTGAAAAAACGCATTTATTTGACATCAGTGAAGGCGTCCGTTTTTCATGGATGTCTAATAAATGCGTTTTTTTCTGGTTTTTAAAGGTACCAGAAAACCGAAGATCGTGGAAATAATATCATATAATGATTTTTGTTTTAAAATACCAATTTCTTGCGTGTAAAATGCTAAAGTAACCTAAAATTGTTAAAAAATTATGAACCTTTAAAATCCAATGATTTTTGTTTAAAAATGTAAATTTCCGGTAAAAAAGCTAATAAAACCGAAAAACTTAAATTTCCCTACGGTTCTTGGTTTTTTTAATTTCCAAGAATTTCGTAGTTGAATTTGAATGTTGGACGTTAAGGGGGAATTCAAATTTTGATTCATTCTGGATTTAATTTCATAAAATTTTAAACGTAAACTGTTGAAAAGTTTGTAATCTTTGAAATTTAATAATTTTCTATTAAAAATACCAATATCCGGTGTAAAACGTTAACATAACCTAAAAATGTTGAAAATTGAGAGTTCTGATAATGATTTATGTTTGAAAATTCTAATTTGCAGTGAAAAACTATCATATCCTAAAATTGTTTATAAATTCTAAATCTTCTTCGAAACTTTATGATTTTATATTAAAATTATTTTCTAAAAATACTAATTTACATTGAAAAGCACTAACATAAAACATATGTAATATTTTCTATAATTTATTAAATAATTTGAAAGTTTTAATTCAACCTTGCAAGATCCAATCAGGTTTTCAACAGCAATGATTGCGAAGTTTTCGAGATATCATCTTTTTTAGATAGGATATTGATTTTTTATTTTATTTTTTGGGGTAATTTAAACTTAGAATAATAAAATTATAGTGTAGTTACACCTTTGCATGTAGAAGGAAAAATCGAATTAGTTTGAATTTAAATTTAAATTTAATTAATCTAACTATGTATGACCGTACTTATTAATAGATGGTAGATGGTAAAGTGCGATGTTATAGGTCTGAGTATATAATTATTTATAAATAGAGGTTAAAAAGTATAATGACATACTTCAGACCAAAGAAAAAGACCTCGATGCTGTTAAGAAGATCCTTTATTGACGTTTCGAGAGTCAAATGCTCTCCTCATCAGAAAAAACATAAATCCAGTGTCAAACTTAAGTCCATATAGAAAAAAGTCAATATGTCAGTTGACAATGAATCATGTTCTTAAATTCTCTTCTCAAAGTTAGTTCTGTAGTTTTTAGTGATATAGAAGATAGTACAGTCCATCCATAAAGAAAAATTCAGAGACAGAACATTGAAAATTAATTAATCTCTTTTTTCAAATTTAAATTTAATCTCTTTATTAATTAATTTTCAATGTTCTGTCTTGAATTTTTCTTTATGGATGGACTGTACTATCTTCTATATTACTAAAAACTACAGAGCTAACTTTGAGAAGAGAATTTAAGAACATGATTCATTGTCAAGTGACATATTGACTTTTTTCTACATGGACTTAATTTTGACACTGGATTTATGTTTTTTTTTTGATGAGGAGAGCATGTGACTCTCGAAACGTCAATAAAGGATCTTCTTAACAGCATCGAGGTCTTTTTATCTGGTCTGAAGTATGTCATTTTACTTTGTAACCTCTATTTATAATTATGTATGACCATTTATTTTTAATTGTTAGTAAACAAGGGGCCGCTTGTCCAGTGGACAGTAAGCCATTAAATCCTGAATCTGATCTCTTCCCGGATCTTTTTACCAAAAGAGAAATCGCTCAACAAAGAACACCTTGTTTGTACCAAGAATATGGTTGTACAATCAAGTTATCGCCAATCGATTTGGAGAATCATGTAAATGAGTGTTCGTACCAAAAAAATGCTTTTTGGACTCAGCCAAATTGTCCTTTCAAGAGTATTGGATGTCGTGAAATATTTAAGACGGCCGAGACTTTAAAACACCATCTGGAGACAAATATGGATTCGCACATGATGGTAATAAAGTAAAATTGTTTAACATTTCGCAGTTATTGAATTAAATTGCTTTCAAATACGGGGTCATCTATATATTACGAATTTGTAATTGCAAATTGTACAAATTGAAGAATTTTCAATTGTAAATCTTCAAAATTGAACTATTCCAAAAAAACGTGCAAACTTACAAACTCTTGAAACATAAATCTTGAAAATTGAATAATTGGCAATTCTGTATTTTCAGAATTCAAGAAATTTCAATTGTAACTCCTCAATATTGTAGAAATTTGAATTGTAAATCTTTAAAATTGAAGAGTTTCTGATTTTGATAACTTGCAATTGAAAATTATGAATTATAATAAATATTATGGAGGTAAAACAAAGATTATAAGTCGTAGAGCGGGGTATGGAAGAAGCTGCAAAAGTACAAAAAGGGGATCTAGGAAACAACGTCGAAGAATTAAGAAAGGAAATTGGGAAACTGGAGGTTAAGGAATTGGAAGGGATGGTAAAAAAGATGGAAGTAGTAGAGAGGGATATTAAAGAAATGTTCTAAAGAAGGGAACAAAAGAATAATGTGACAATTACGGGCTTAGGCGCAAAGGCAAGCAAGGAAAAGGAGGCAGTGGAGGATATGCTCAAGAAAAATTTAAGGATAGGAATGAAATTGAAGAAAGTATGGAAGGGGGGCGTAAAAGAAAAATTAGTTTTGTTAGTTGAAATGGAATCGTGGGAAGAAAAGCAGGAAGTAATGAAAAACAAAAGCAAACAAGTAAAGTCTTCATAGATCACGATCTGACATTTAGGGAAAGAGAGGTACAAAGACGTTAATAAAATGAGACAGGAAGCGTTGAACATCGCTCTGGCTAGAGCAAGGGAAAGGGAGGTGGAGTGGCAGGAGGAAATTAAAATTTTGAAGAAGGATTTAAGGGATACCAAAAAAGAGTTATTAGAACTAGAAATGGAAAGGGAAAATAATTACACGAATGGGAAGAGTAAATATTTTGACGAGCAGAGAATAGAAAAAACCAACGGACTGAATGGGATAAGAAAACCATGAAATAATTGAAGAAAGAGATGTTGTAAATTCAATAGAAGAACTTGATCAACAAGATAAGCCAGAATTGTTGAAGGTTAGTGAGATAGAATAGAGGATGAAAAACAGACACGTTAGAAAAATTTGGGTGATAGTGAGAAGATTCAGTCCATTGGCAGAAAAAGTATGGAATGGGAAATACAGGATGTATTGTGGAGATTAACGGGTGAGAAAATTTTAAGTCGAAAATCAAGTGTGATAGGAGGTATGGGGTGTATTAATTAAAATGGCATCATGGGAAGCAAAAAGGAGATTAATGGCGAAATAAAAGTAGACAAAGGTCTGTAATTCGAATAGAAGACGATCTCACACCAAGAGTGAAGGAGGTCAAAAATTGGATAGAAATAGAATTAAGAAGAGAGAAGGAAAAGGGAAAAAGGGCAGTGAAAGCTACATGAAATGAACAGTAGGAAACACTATATTCTTTTGGAACGAGGAAGGACGAGCGGTGTATAAGAAGGGGTTTCGTGGAAGAAACTGCTAAGATAATGAAAGGAATAACACGGAACATCGCAGGAGGGAACAAGTTATTTTAGGAAAAAGAATTCTGGAGAAATTACGAAGTAGTGTCCTTTCAAGAAATATGCGATTGAAGAGAGCTACCTGCAAGAGTTTATAATAAGCTTGACGAGAGCTACGTGTGGTATGGAAAGGCTGCGACGAGAGAGATAAAGAAAGGTAGGGCAAAAGGAGGGCATATACTAGATGTGAAGAAGGATGTTTGTAAAAAAATCAGTTTGGAAGAGTGGGAGTACGGTTTAATCATCAAATCAAATTTATTTAAATTTAGAGGTACTCTTAACTCTGGATTTATGTCGGATTTCGGGTATGGCTTGCGATGGCCGTGACGCTCTTCCAAGAATTTCTTCGAGGTAAACAGTCTGGGCCGTATGAACCATTTCCAGTAGGAATACATAATATTAATTACCTGTATTTTGTACAAATGTAGATTTTTGTTATTATAAAGGATGAACCTTTTTGAATAATGAAGACTAATTAATGAAAAGAGAATTTTCCGCGGTTATTTCAAAATAAAGGCGAAATATGCACGCGTGTATTCGAACTGCCCGCTTTATGGCTATAAATTCCTCAACTCCGCTGCGCTCACTCGACCTCTCTCTCGGCCCCTTGGACCCCCTCATCAACGAATACGAGCCTGCTGAAATTATAGAAACGACTCAAATCCAGATGACTTAAATTCAGAGTTGAATGCTAGATTATTAATTTAGTGTGAATGTATGAAGTCAGGATGTTTAATGTAGAAAGAGATATCAGAAATATTGTTATGCAAGCTTAAAGACAGGAAGTCATTGGGAAAGAATTCGAGAGAGTTTTGTGAGGAAGGGAGATTACGAATATTAAATGGAAGAACTAAAGACGACAAAAAAGGAAATTGGACCCATATTTATGAAGGCAGGGGCTCGGGTTTGGATTGTATAATAGTAAAAGAGACTGAAAATGAATGCCTGATCACAGAGATCAGAATTGGAACAAAAATAGAATCGGATCACTTTCAGTTGAATTTAGTTTAGAAATAGATAGAAGCAACGACCGGGAACGGAAAAAAGTAAGAGAATTCAAAATTTACCAAAGAGATTAAGGTGGGATAGCTGCAACAGAAGGAAAAAAAAATTATCGAAATTTATGAGGAATAAAAGAGAGAAAAAGGAGGAAATATGGAAAAAGGTCGAGGAAAGCAGGAATATGGGGTGTTTCTGGAAAGTACTAGGGAATTTTAGAAAAAAGAGAAGAAAAGAGTGATAGATATACCAAACACTTTACAAATTTTTCAGGTGAGATAAGCAGTGATAACTCGGATTCGATCAAAGTAAAAGGATACAAAAAGAAGGAAAACAGCAGAGAAGAGAAAGTATTAGAGAGTGATGGAAGAGTCTTCGTAAAGGAATGCGCGAAAGAGAAAGAAAATGGGTGAATAAAAGGCAGAGGAGTGGAGGTTAGAGAAGAATATTTTAAAAGGATTGGAATAACAGAGGTGAAAGTGAGAGAAAAACATGGGGAAGGGAAGATGATTCATGTAAAAACGTTGTATTTATAGTGAAAAATCAGATTAATGAAAGTTACGTAACAATGAGGAGGGACGGAGGGTTAAAAAATCATCCAAAAAAGCGTTACGTAATATATGGACGACCCCTATGTATTCTGTAGCTAGGCCACCTAGTCATTTGGTTTTAAAATAAATTTTCTTTTTTTTCCAGATGATTGCAACCTCTTTATCGCACCTAACTCTCAAATCCAACATCGATACAAAAGCCGTGGAAGCGACATTTTGGGATGCTCCTAAAAAAGAAGGAGAAGTCGAAACTTCCAGTGAACATGAATCCCAGTCACTAATTCAGTAAGTTAAGGGAAAGCGAAACGCTGAAATTTTAACTTATTGAAATGTAAATAACTCCAGTGATTTAGAATGTTTAATTTTTCAATTATTCCAGATATCGAGAATTCAGTGCGAGAGTTTGTTTGAAATCGTCTAATTCTCCAACCACTCTCGAGTTCTCTAATTCTATCATTCCCTAATAATTCTCTTTTGCTGAAAATTCTTTTTTTTTTCGTTGAAGACTCGTCATTTTAGTTAAATATCTAGTTCTGTGGTTGAAAATCTAACTATTTTGTTATATTTTTTTTAACTGATAATTTCACTATTTCATTTTTGGTTGAAAATTAATTTTCTTAACTACAAATTTAACTATTCTGTTTCTGGTTGAAAATTCATCTTTTTGGCTGAAAATTTAACCATTTTTTTCGGAAATTCATGTTTTTTTTTGTTGCTGAAAATGTAACTATTTTGTTATATTTTTTACTGATAATTTAATTATTACATTTTTGATTGAGAATTTGACTATTTTATTACAAATTCGTCTTTTTTGGTTGAAAAGTAACCTTTCTTGGTTGAACATTTAATTTTTCGGGTACAAAATTCAACTGTCTTCTAAAAATTCATCTTTTTCGCTTGAAAATTCAACTACTATATATGTTTGAAAATGTTACTGTTTTTAGTTGAATTTTAATCTTTGTTTGAAAATTCAACCATTTGGCTGAAAATGCATCTTTGTATGTTGAAAATGGAACTATTTGGTTCAAAATTCAACTATTTTCTTAAAGTAATATTTATGATAAAAAATTTGACCGTTTTATTAAAAATTCGTACTTTTGGATTGAAAATTCATCTCTGATGGTAGAAAAGTCATCTTTCTTGGTTGAAAATTCATCTATCTTGGTTGAAAATTCAACTGCCTTCGAAAAACTTCGTCTTTTTGGCTTAAAAATATAACTATCTATTTGGATAAAGGCTCAACTATTTTGCTGAAAATTCAATTATTTTGCTAAAGTCATTCCCCTACCTGATATTAAACATTATTTTAAAGTATGTGCGTCTCTATTAAAACTTTCTTTCAGTGAATTGTGCGAGAAAGTACTAATCCTGGAACAACGAAATCAAGAATTGACATTGGCCTTCCAAAATCTTGAGTCGACTATCTTCGAGCGAACCTGCAACGGATCCTACATCTGGAAATTAGAATCCTTCCAAGAAAAATTAAAATCCATGACAGCAAACAGACTGAATATGAACTTCAGTCCCTGTTTTTACACAAGTGCCAATGGTTATAAAGTCTGTGCGAGAGTGAACGTCTCCCACAAAAATTCGGATTTCCTCTCCTTGGTTCTTCATCTTTCCAAATCCGAAAACGATGATACCTTAGACTGGCCTTTCCAAGGATGGATTTCCTTTTTATTGGTTCATCCGGAAGATCCTAGTAAAAGTATTTCGGAATCGGCTCAATCTCTACCGAATTTAGAGGCCTTTCAGAGACCAGTCGACCATAATGTAAATAGAAAAAGTTATGGTTTCACAGAATTCGTGTCGCTTCAACATTTGGAGAATTTTGTTAAGGATGACTGTGTCGTTATTCGAATTGACGTCAAGACGATAAGTAAAATTGATAAGAAAATAAGAAATGTTTCGCCTCTTACGGAAGAAAATCTTAAGATTCATACTGAAGTTTAAAATTACCGTCAACACTAAGTTTATCGAGCATTATCAAATGTGATTGAGACTATTACCATTTTTGCATTATATTGTATATATTATTAGGCTGATAAAATATCGAAGAAACTTGGGTCCAAAGGTCTTAGTTTTACTTTTGAAAATTTGAGATTTATTACTTTAAGATTTTTTTGTATTATAAAATGTCCCGACGTTTTTTAGCGGAAAAAGTAGGTAGGTTTCTCTTTTTAGTAAATACGTTTCATTTTAGGTTTATTTTCGCCGCCATATTATATGAGCCATTTTGAATTTTCAGATTTTAACATCAAATTCGTCGACAGTGACCCCAAAAACCCCCTTTTACCTAGTTTTATAAAAATATGCAGAAAATTTGAAATTTTGGAAGCCATATTGGATCCGCTATTTGAAGTTTTCAATTTTTGACATCAAATTCCAAGTCGGAGACCCCAAAAACCCTTTATACCAAGGTTCATATAAATATGTTAAAATTTTAAAATTTTGGCTGCCATATTGGATCCGCCAGTAGGAGTTTTCAATATTCGAGATCAAATTTTAAATTGCTACTCGGGCGTTTTCCGGTCGCTGATTTCAAATCTAAAATCAAAATTCAAAACGGCGGATCCAATATGGCGCACAAAATGTCTAATTTTCCAGATATTTGTATAAAATTTTGTTAAAAGGGGGTTTCCGGGGTCACTGACTTCGAATTTGATGTCAAAGTTTGAAAATACATAATGGCGGATCCAATATGGCGTTTATACTTTCAAGATTTCGTCAGATTTATAAAAAACTTTGTGTAAGGGAATGATGACTTCGAACTTCATGTCAAGATTTGAAAAGTCAAAATGGCGGAAAAAAATTAAATTTTCTACATAATTATATAAGACGTGGTAAAAGGGGGTTTTGGGGGTCACTGTCGTCGAATTTGATGTCAAAATTTGAAAATTCATCGTAGCGGATCTAATATGTTGGTCGTAATTTCAAGATTTTTATACGTTTGTATGAAACTTGGTATAAGGGGTCTTTCGAGTCGCTGATTTTGAATTGGAAGTCAAAATATAAATATTAAAAATA
Source organism: Melikaiella ostensackeni (assembly GCA_032362435.1). Taxonomy (NCBI): domain Eukaryota; kingdom Metazoa; phylum Arthropoda; class Insecta; order Hymenoptera; family Cynipidae; genus Melikaiella; species Melikaiella ostensackeni. The sequence continues at coordinate 8,181,981 of JAUMHM010000050.1, read as the reverse complement.
ACAGATACAATATGGTGGAAAAAATGTCAAATTTCCTACACATTTGTATAAAATTTGGTAAACGGGGCTTTTTGAGGTCGGTGACTTAGAATTTGATGTCAAAATTTAAAAATTCAAAATGGCGGTCAAAGACCCTGTTATACGATGATAAAAATTGTAAGATTCATAACGAAGTTCAAACTCGCCGTCAACGATAAGGTTATCGAGCATTATCAAGTGTGTTAGAGCAAGTTATTAACATTTTTGCATTACATTGTATATATTATCAGGCTGATAAAATATCGAAAAAACTTGCGTCCAAAGGTCTTAGTTCACCTTGGAAAATTTGTCTTAGTGAGATTATATTTGAAGAGATTTATTATTTTTAATTGTGTGTTTGGATTTGTTTGCATGTTGAAACGTGTCGCAAGAATATTAATGAGTGTTTGAAAAGTGTGCTGTGCAATTTGGAAATTTTCAATTATAAGGACTTTAAATTGCAGCTCTTTTGCAATTCTTAAGGCTTTAAATTAAGGATTTATCCTAGCCCAATATAACCTCAAACAACCTCAACTCAATTTAAAGTTATTTATAATTACGATTAGGAGCGTATCTTTCGGCATATTATGCCGGATTTTATTTTCATTTATTTTAATTTCCTCTTTCGGCATATTTTGCCGGATTTAAATTTTTTCTTCTGACATAATATGCCGGATTTTAATTTTCTTTTATTTTAATTTTCTCTTCCGGCATATTTTGACTTGATTGTTTTTTTTTTTTTTTGGTTGTAGTGGATGAACTCAGAGAGAAAATTAATTAATTAATTAATTACTGATAACGATGGCGATGAACTGGATTCAAATTTCGTTCACTTTTCTCATGCTTGTTATGATCATTTTCGGCTGGCTAATCGCTCAATTTGAAAATTATCTGCCGGATTTTATACGACAAAGTTTTCGTTATGGAAAATTCGCTGCGAAACTTCGAGATCCAATTGTTAGCAAAGTTGAGGTTCCAAAAAGGTGAGTTTTCATTGACATAATTTCAAATTCATTTTGGGATTTTAAAAATTTTCTCTTCCGTCATATTTTTTTTGGGCATATTTGGCCCGATTTTAATTTTATATTCCGGAATATTTTTCTGGAAGGCAATAGTCGCCCACTTATTTAACAAACGAGATTTTAATTCATGAAAATAAAATATAACACCTTTTTTTTTTAATTTTTCAGATGGTTTCGACACATGTATCTTTTTGCAGCTCCATTTTCGACCTGCGCATTATATTTAGTTGTGTGCAGGTATTTTTACAATGTGAACGTTCCAGAAAATGTTTATTCTACTCTAGACTTTGTATTTGGAACCGACAGACAACCATTAGGTAATATTTTTGTTAAATTTTAGTTTTGTCTCCCGGCATATTTTTCCGAATTTTAATCTTCTCTTCCGGCATATTACGCTGGATTTTAATTTTTCCTTGCGGCATATTTAGTCTAATTTTAATTTTCTCTTCTGGAAAATTTTGCCTGATTTTAATACTATCTTCTGACATATTTTGCCGGATTTTAATTTTCTTTTCCGGTATATTTTGCCAGATTTTAATTTTATCTTCCGGCATGTTCTGTTCAGATTTTAATTTTCTCTTCCGGAAACAAAAGTACCTACCTTTATTTTTCTCTTCCAGCATATTTTGCCGGATTTTAATTCCCTGTTCCGGTATATTTTTCCGGATTTCAATTTTCTCTACTGACATGTTTTGCCGGATTTTAATTTTCTCTCCCGGTATACTTATTCATTAAAAAAATATAATGATTTGATTACAGTTTCGTCTGCGAGTACACTTCTCGCTTTGACTCTTCTAACTACACAATGTGTGAAAAGATTGTATGAAACCCAATTCGTCAGTATTTTTAGTGACGTAAAAATGAATATCACACACTATTTTGCTGGATTTATTCATTATGCCGGTTTGGTTTATGCCATCCTCGGAGAGTCTGAAGGTTTCATCAAAGGTAAAAAACAAGAGTTTATATGTATATGCAAGAATCTACAAGTAAATTCCGTATTTCTGCAATTTTAGGTTATGTTAGCGTTTTGTTACATGTCTTCTTGCATATTATGTCAGATTCTAGTTTTCTCCTCCGCCGGCAAATTTGGTCGGATTTCAATATTCTCTTCCGGCATATTAGGCCGCATTTAAATTTTCTCTTCCGGCATATTTTTGCAGATTCTAAAACAAAAATCATTAGAATTCAAAGATTCACATTTTTTTAAACAATTTTAGGTTAAGTTAGCCTTCTACACTAAAAATTAGTATTCCTAAACAAAAATCATTATAGTTCGAACAAGATTTACAATTTTCAACAACTTAAGGTGATGTGTTTCACCTGAAATTGGTATTTTTAAACAAAAATGATTAGATTAAAATCTAACGATTTTCGTTTAATGGTGTTGGATAATCGAAATGGGAATTTTTTTTTATAGATACGGCACTAGTCCCATATATAATTCGCAGCGAGTCTGTTGGAATAAAATAAAGAAGACCCATCTAATATTATAGGGATTGTATGTAGTCCTGGCGTTGATGTATCTGGATATGACACCTTATGTCGGGGAAATTAATATTTTGGGTGAAAATATTAATTTTCTGAGTAATCTGAGAGCAAACGGATGTCGAGAAAGAAAGGGTAGAAAGCAGAAGCGTTATAGAGTCACATCTGCAAAAGTATTTTTTTACACTGATCTCTGACACTGACGAAGTATTCGCGGGTGTAACTTTACATTCTTTAACTCCGGACTTTATAAATAAAACGACGATTTCGCGATTTATTGGAATAAACAGCGTAATCAGTTGTTCAAAATTCAGAAGTCCCGACGCGTCGGGCCTTCTGTGACGTGTGGACGTGGTGTTCTTATAGTCGCCAGCGACTCCAGGGGCGCAACTAGACATTTTTGGGCCCGGGGCAAAAAATTTTGGGGGCCCTTCTTCTTAAATCCTTTATTTAAACTTCTACATTTTTATGAGATCAAATTTCCATTCCAACTTTTACAACTTTTTTTACATTTTTATGAGATCAAATTTCTATTCCAACTTTTACAACTTGAATTCACATTCGCTTCCTCGCTTTGATGGCACTGAAATCCTTTATAATTTTTTCATAACTGATTTCACTCGCTTTTTCGTGTTCAATGGAGATTGTCAGCAAGTGGTTCAACCTGTCCTCGCCCATCGTGGATCGTAACCTGTTCTTAATAAGAGCTAATTTGCTGAAAGCTCTTTCCCCAGACGCGACAGACGGTGGCAGTACAAGCAAAAGTCTCAGTGAAATACATATTTGAGGCAAAATATTCTCGTATCCACATGTATGTATGAGATTGAGTAGTTCCACGGCATTTGTGAAGTTCCATTTCATGATCTCCTTTACTTTTCGCAGCAAACGAATTTCCTCACATAAATCAGCTTCGACCAAATCGTTTGGATATGTTGCCTTCAGGTCACGGGCAGCAGCGCTAGAAACATTTTCAGTAACATCTTCGGTCAATTAATTTTCGTCTTGTAGATTGCCTTGACTAATCAGTGATCCAAGAATCGGTGCGTAGAGCTTTGCCAGTTCTGAGAATCTTGAGTGAAGTGTGCTTATTCCAGTCGAAAGGAGATCAATTGTAGAGATGAAAACTTGCACCTTGAAGCGCTGTTCAGGACTTTCGAAAACGTGTTCTGCGCTTGAAGACTCGTCATGGAATCGTTTTCTCTTTCGGATGCGTGAGTGACACTCTTTCAGCTCAGTATCAATGCTCAAATTTGATGCTACAGTTTTAGCTTCAGACATCAGTATTGGCCAAGAATCTTTCAAAAGATGAGTGTCACTCAAAAGTTGATCCACACAGCGAGCTCCTACTTTCATCGACAATTCTAAACTTTGCAGAATCTTGTTCGTATTGTTGAGGCATTGCAAAAATTTGAACCATATCGTCACCATTAATATAAAATCAAAGGACTGAAGCCACTTTAGCAAGAAGATGACCCCCGCTTGAATTTTGGATGGCAGATCCATTTCAAGAATTTTTTGAAGAGACTCGATGATGCCTCGGTAGTTTTTTGTCAGTGGGCTCACAGATTCAATTCTAGCACTCCATTTCGTGATAGATACTCCATGGAGAGATATATTCGCTGTTTCCAATAAAATTTTCCACCTGCCTGGACTGAGAGCGAAAATTTTGTAAAGTTTTTAATGTTGCTAAAAATAGTTTTCGCCTCCATGTTCGTTTCCATTGCATGTACATCACACAGATTTAATGTCTGTGCACTGCAAGGCGCGTAAAAAGCTTGAGGATTGTCTTGTGAAATGAGTGATCGAACTCCAGAAAATTTTCCAGCCATATTTGGAGAGTTGTCGTACCCTTGACCCCTGCACAAGTCCATGGCGATATTAGAATCTTGAAGTACTTCTTTGATTTTCGATGCAATTTCATTTCCTCTTTTCTTCGGAAAATCGACAAGTTTAATGAAGCTTTCACGAACCTCCCATTTTGAATCGGTTTTAAAAACGTAGCGAAGTATGAAGACTAATTGTTCGGTGTGAGAAACGTCCGGCGTACCATCTAGGATGATTGAGTAATATCTGGCGCTTCTGACATCATCAAGTATGGAATGAAGAATGTTATTGCCACACAATTTCAAGAATTTATTCTGTATTTTCCACGATAAGTAGTGAGCTGACATGCGGTTTCCTGATTTCTGGCTCTCTGCGACATAATTCATAGATATCGATATAAAACATCGTAAATTCTCAATTACCGCGATCTTTACTGTTGAGTTTTTTAAAAAAATCAAAATTTTTTTGCTTGAGTGAGGAGCTTTCAACGAAAATTGAATACAATCATGATTACATTTTTTACAAATTTCCAAAAAATAATACTTCATCAATAACTTTATTTAGTACATAGATTTTCAAGGCCTTACAACTTTTTTTTAACATATGTCAAGTACCCTATAATTCTACAGTGATTCGTAAAAAGATGTATCAATTTATAAAATCATTACATAAAATTTGATAAGAAAGTTATTAAAGATTATTTAGTAAATTCTGAGAAATCACGTTATATTTGAAAACGCTTCGATTGTCTTTTTTATCACCAAGTTTTGTAAGATTTTTGTCAACTGCGAATATGTACCTAATCAAATTATTGTTTACATTCTTTTCTCACCTCGAAATCGCAGCTCTTCATTTAGCCTTCAAGATGTTACGTCCCAAACAGCGTAGCCACAATCAGTTCCTATTAAAAAATGATACTTAATCTTTTTATTGTAGTGATAGAAAAAAAGTTATTATGAAGAGCGCTATTTTTCAACAATTTCTTACCACAGATAGACAGTTCCCTGTTAAAATTGCAAGTCTCGTGCTGACGTTTTCCGTGAAAAATACGAACGTGGCGATGTTCGGGCGAAGATCACTGATTCACAGTTGCAACAGGTTCAACTTCCAATTGCGAATTTCTTTCACTTGTCCACGAAATTTCGAAACTTGATGCAGTTTCAGAAACAAACAAATATTGATATTATTGATAGGTTATAAACCAGATGTACACATATGAGCTGTCTAATGAACAAGTTGGGCACTCATGCTTGGCAATAGTGGTACGACTGTGGCAGCTGACAACGGTGCTTAACTGTGCTAATGTAAGTGCCACAGCACAGAGGATAAGAGCAGATAAGAGTGTGCATTTGAATTGAACTGAAGAAGAGAGCGCTTCCCCATTTAACAAAGAAAAGGAGAAGGACAGACGTACGTGGCAGATCGCCCTTCACAAAAGGGTGCAGAGATTGCCGAAAATTTATTCTCAGCGTGAATTCACAGTTCTAGTGAGTAAAGTCAAATGAAACACAATCGACAACCACGACAGAAACTCTGATGATTCGACCACTCATCAAAGTCCGTTTTCGGGGCGTAAAATTCAAAGTAATGTGTAGTAACTTTTCAAGTTCAAGGAACTCCAAGCAGGATGTTTTAACATTTTCGATTATTTTTTCGCGATCCGCGCGGGGC